>CM053786.1:716940494-716950494 GCA_028749045.1 Cupressus sempervirens | reverse complement strand
TGTGTTTTGATCTTATCTGGACAGGTTTGTACTTGTGTTTCTTGATGACATATTGATATATTCTAAGACTCAGAAGGAGCATGAGGAACACCTATGGTTGGTTTTGCAGTGTTTGAGAGACAATCAACTTTATGCCAATGCAGCTAAGTGTGAATTCTTCAAATCGGAGATTCAGTATTTAGGGCATGTTATTTTAGGTGATGGTATTTCAGTAGATCTTGCAAAGATTCAAGCAATAATAGAATGGCCTACACCGACTAATGTGTCAAAAATTCATAGCTTCATGGGTTTAGCCAGTTATTATCATAGATTTGTCCAGAACTTCTCTAGGATAGCACATCCTATCACTTCTCTTCAGAGGAAAGGAAAGAAGTTCGTATGGATAGAGAAATGTGAGGAAGCTTTCCAGAAGCTCAAGGAACTTTTGACCAGTGCACCGATTCTAGCTGTACTTGATCCAAAAGGTGATTTCATTGTATGTACAGATGCTTCTCTTGAAGTGATTGGGGAAGTGTTGATGCAGAAAAGATGGGTGATTGCGTATGAATCACCCAAGCTCAAGGATCATGAGTTAAATTATCCTACACATGATCTTGAGTTAGCAGTAGTAGTTCATGCTTTGACTAGATGGAGGCATTTCTTGTTGAGGCACAGATTTGAGCTACACAGTGATAATTGTAGTCTTCAGTACATTTTTACTTAGGCTAATTTGAATGCTCACCAAAGGCGATGGACGAAGTTTCTATGCGAGTATGATTTTGAGGTTAAGTACATTCAAGGTAAGGAGAATGTGGTAGCGGATGCTTTGAGTCGCAGGAGACATGTGGTATAATCAATGACCCTTAGTGTGGATTTGAGAAGTCAAATTCTTCAGGCACTTCGTACGAATTCCTCATATCAAGAAGTGTGCAGAGAGATTGATTCAGGAAGATCTTTGGAAGGTAAGTTTGCAGGTTTCGTTCGAGAGTCGGATGGCCTTTTGAGACATTTGGGCTAGATTTATGTGCCATTTTTAGATGAGCTTCGCACCTTAATACTAGTAGAAGCCCATCGTACACCTTACTCAGCACATCCAGGTGTCAAGAAGATGCATGCTGATTTGAAATGTTTGTTCTTTTGGTCTGGGATGAAGCGAGATATTGCTGATTTTGTGCCTAGGTGCCTTGAGTGCCAGAGAGTTAAGGCAGAACATCAACACCTAGCTGGACTTTTGTAGCCTAATCTCATTCCTTCCTAGAAGTGGGATATCATCTCCATGGATTTCATTATAGGATTACCTATGAATGTTCGGTGTCATGATGCTATCATGGTCACCATTGATCGATTGACTAAGGTGGCACATTTTTCACCGATCAGGTCTTCCTACATAGTAGCTTCTGTAGCTAATGTCTTTATGCATGATATTGTGAGATTACATGGTATTCCTAGAAAGATTATTTCTGACAGGGATCCTATATTCACATCTGCATTCTAGACATCGCTGCAGCATGAGCTTGGAGCGAAGTTAAACTTCAGTTAGGCATATCATCTAGAGATTGATGGTCAGACAGAGAGGGTGAATCAGGTTTTGGAGGATATGTTACGGATGTATCTGATGGATAGGCAGACACATTGGGAGGATTATCTCTACCTAGTGGAGTTTGCTTACAACAATGGGTATCATAGTTCTATTGGCATGGCACATTTTAGGCATTATATGGACATCCTTTTCATACACCATTGAGTTGGGATAGTCTTGAGGATCACATCCTGTTGGGTCCTCGAATGCTTCATGATATGGAGCAACAGGTAGTGCGTATCCATGAGCACTTGACTACAGCACAAGATAGGCAGAAGAAGTATGCCGATGCTCATAGGATTGATAAGCAGTTTGATGTGGGAGATAAGGTTTTCTTGAGAGTGCAACTGTGAAAGAGTCTAATTTGGTACGGAAAGGGTTCTAAGCTAGCACCTCGCTTTGTGGGACCATTCAAGATTTTAGAGAGGATTGGCCCAGTTTCTTACCGCCCAGCCTAGCTCACATTCATGATGTTTTCCATGTTTCAGTACTTCGGCAGTATATTCTTGATATTGTACATGTTCTTGATTGGAATGCGTTGCAGGTAGAGGACGGGCAGCTGGCTTTGGAGCCGGTTCATATTCTCGATCAGGGGGAGTTGACCCTCAGGGGTCGAAACATCGAGCAGGTAAGGGTCCAATGGGACCCTACTGATGATTCTTCAACTACTTGGGAGGATGCAGCTAGATTGAGGGAGTTATATCCCTACTTTTTTGTAGGCTTCAACGAGTAAGCCTAACCCAAGGGGGTTGGATGTAGTGCCTACCCTCGTTCACATCTTTTCTGGTTATATTGTTGCTATTATTATGAGACTATGTTGGACTAGTTTTATGTTGATGGATTAGGGGTACTCTTTTGACACTATCAAACATTATGTTATGGATTCAATGGTTATATGATGTGATCACTTAGACTTTACGTTTCATGCATACATGATGATCATTATATTGTTTTCAGTTATTATTGACGATTAGATGGATGGTTTATTATCTTATGTGTTTTATTATGGATACTTACCCCATACTTGCATGTGTATGGTGTGCGTGTTTTCTTATTGTATGGCATTTCTGATGTGGTTAAGGAAGGGAGTCATAGTCACCTACTTAGTCGGGATCTACACGATGCACCACTTCCTACCATTGTCTATTTAGCTTAGCATTATATATATTGTATGTACATGCATGGTTTTCCTGCAGGTTGTAGGTACCGGGTATCGACTTCCCTAAATTGCCAGGATGAGCGTACCCTATTATACTATCTATTTCTCATGTGTCAACGATATGAGGATTAGTGCATCAATTAAGAACATGGTGTCTACAACCCTATGGCTCATCTTGAAGGTTTGAAAGGACCCATGCTTAGTTGGTGACACCTTTCAGCTATTTCTAGAAGCATTCTAGATGTTTCCTGAAAGCTCTTTATATTCAGGCATTCATAGAAGCTTAGACACACAGCATTGGGAGTGCAATTGGAGCATTGGAGGACTCAAGAATTTTGAAAAAGGGAGGAGCTTGCTCTGTGGATTTTCTAAGGAAGAGCAATTTAGCATCAAAATCCAGGTAGATTCTTGTGATTTTATTTATGCTATTTCCGCATCACACATTCCCTGTCTTCTTCATGTCTGCCATATGTCTTCTGAGAAGTTTCATATTTTTATGCATTCTCAATATGGGTAGATTAATTTATTTGAGAATTTTATATGCATAGATCTGAAAGATCACGGGGCTAGGGTTTAAATTTATAGCCAAATCCATTAGGAAATTAATTGAGTGAATCTATAATGCAACTATTTTAGAATTCTTAAATTGTAGATATAATCTTTGTGAAAAAGAAAAAAAAAAAAACATACATGTTTATGTATTCAGATCTGCCTACATATATATATTTATATATATATGTATATGTATACATTTATTAGGAATCTAATACAAAATTTGAATATATATATACATACATATATATATACATACATATATATATATATATACATATGTATATATATATATATATACATATGTATATATATATACATATATATATATATATAATTCACCGAATGAGCGATTGATAAATCACAGTGGGAAAACTTAATAAAACCGCATTGCGATTCATATCGCGTATGTATATATTTAAATGCCATGGGCACGATTTGTACCCCATGCCTGCGGAAGGCAGAGGCCTGCCGTCACAGGTCTGCAGTGACAGGGGTACTTCGTATCCACTGTCGACGCAGTGCTTGCAACCGCAGGTACTGCATACTGCAGCAAGAGTGGGGAGGTTAACTAATAATATTGTTATCTATAAACATTTATGTTAAAACATTTGAAACAAACGTTATATGGAATCGATTCTCATATGATATATGGTGTCAATCGAAATTGTTAATTCAATTTTATGAAATGTAATAACTATTTATATATTTACATATGTATGTATGTATGTATGTATGTATGTATGTATATATGTATATATGTAATATGTAAATATGTTATTAATAAATTTAAATTATTATTATTTGACAAAAGATTTATATTGAAGGTTTATTTTCATAATGGTGACAACTATTAAGATTTAATTATTTTAAATTATTAAGGATTGAAAGTTTGATGGGGAAAGTATCAAACAAATATTATAATTGGATAATGGATTTCTAGTTCTTTTAAGGAAAACTTTTATCCAAAACAATTCATGTGTTCTTCTATTCATTCTTCAAATGTGGAAACATAAACTGAGATCTCTACATTTAAATTCAAGTTGTAAAATTTGGCAAAACCAAAACATGTGTTTGCATTGTGTATTCTTTATGCTATTGTTCTGGGTTTTGGGTTGACTAGTGTTGACCAGTATAGGATGTCTACCAGAGGCTTGGGGGTTATGTGATTGTGATGACATGATGATGTTTTAATCTCGATCTTTATAAATCCAACCATGGTTATGTTATGGAATGCTCTATGCATTGTTTGTAATTATTGAATGATTATAGTTGAGATTCTTATGTATGAGATACTTGACCTAACCACTATTTTGGTCATCGATCAGTTATCCTTGATTGTTTTCTAGTCACCAGGATGGGACTGAAATGTGGATTTATTCTTGATGATGTCATGTTGTGACATGTTTGACTCAACCATTTTTAGAGTCTTCGATCAGTTTGATTGAGATATTTTGGTTATTGAGAACCATTGGATACTTTGATTATCAATGATACTTCAGTTGCCAATAGAGAGTTGTTGTGTTCATGATTTTCTATGGATGTTTTCTCATGGAGAATTGATGCTTTTATGCATATTTGATGATTTTATTATGGATTATCTTTTGTGATTTTGACATTTATGAGTCCATGAGCATTAGGGTAGGATATCTGCATGTAGTGACGGGAAGTGGCTTGCACTGGGGATCGGGGCCCTAAGAGGCTGCCAGGGTAACTCATTGTAAGTTGGATTAATAAGTGATAACATTCACACCTAATACTAACTGAATGAACCTAAAAAGATAAGTGTTTTGTTCTCGCCCATGCCTTGAGTGCTTGTATAGGCTAGGATGGGAGTAGTGAGATGCTTGGTTGTGACCTTGCATTCCATAGTATGCCTCGTCAGTATGAGAGGATACTAGTGGCCGCATGAAATCAGTATGGACCCGTGGAGTCTAGCTAACTACCAGGGTAACTTGTACATGATAGTTGCGATGACACTTTCCTACTTGCATAGTAGGTTCCTACATGTCATTGTGTGCCTCTAGGGATTAGATGTCAGATTTTGTATTTGGAACCTTTGAGTTAGTATACTTTTAGGATTTCTGGACTTATGGAGATTTGTGCTATGTGGTTTTGATAGCCTGTTTCGGGCTTGAGATTATCTCCTTAGCACGGTGGGAGTGGACCACTTAGGTACCATGCGGTCAGGTGGTAGTCTATTTTCCACTCTTATCATTTTGAGATTCATTGAGACATCGTGGCTGATGCGTCCTTCATGATGGTGGATATGTATCCTTTTTCATTGATGATTAGCATATGTTAGATGATGTTATCTTATGTTAGATTACTTTCTACATATGATGTTGTATATGTTAGGAGTGACATTCCTACTATGTAATACCGATGATCTCTTCAGTAATTTGAAATGTTACGCACGGAGGGATGGCTAGGATCCACGATGGTCTAATGATGCTATTGATGGTTGGGAGGAACCATGCACTTAGTTTATTATGTTTGATCTTTATGATGGATGTATATTTTTTCTATGATGATGTATCATGTGTATCATGTGATTATCTTTACTTTGATGTATCATGGATTAGAATAGGATGGTGTACCTTATTCTATGTATGTATATACTTTTGAGGTTGTCATACCCTGTGACATGTACAGGGGATGATTGAGTATTTGAAATGTAATGTATAAACATTGGACTTATCATTATTGTTTCATATGGATGTTGTTCTAGATGGATTCATGTATGTAATTCAACATTAAGGGATCTTAAAGAATGTAATCTGTTATGTATGTTATGTTTACTTTCAGATGGACATTACTATTGCTTTCGTTATTGTGCATAATTTATATGTGATGTTTACTTTCATGAAAAAAAAATGCTACTAAACTTAGTGAAATTCTAGGTTAATTCTTTGGATCCCTTGGTGGGGCATTACACACATGACTGAGGATAAATCTTATCCACTTAATATAAAAACCTCATGGCATGTGAGGAATGTAAGTGAAACCCTTCACTTCAAGGTATTGATATTTTGGTTTTAATACCCCACTCATACACAATTTTCCAATGATTTATCCATTTCTAGAGTTCCTATATCTTGAATCTAACATAAAAAATGTGAATGAATATTGTTAATCAATAGTACCTTAGCTAGGATTTGAGATTGAGCACCAGTTGGATCTAGGGTTTTTGTAATAGCTAGACTAAGCTTGAAGTCTAATGCTTTCCATTCAACACCTCGAACAAACATTTTGTACCCTTACTTTGTCTTGTTGCTAGAGGATTCCATTGCTTTGTAGCATTTGTGAGATAACATGGAAATCTTCAATAGTAATTTGCATGGATCACTCAAATGCACTAAAATTTCTCTACACAAATAGCTCTTGAAAATTTTTAATGAAAATGAATTCAATTTTTCCCTTTTATCAAATTTTTCCCTTCAATCACCATAAATGCTTGGTACAATGGCTTGGTAGATGACATACTATCTTCCACTCAGCTTGCATTAAATGCTTGGTAGAGTCATCCATTACTTGGTGTCCACAAAATAACTTTTTTAACTCCCAACATTGCTTGGTAGGGTCTTGCAAACTAACCTTGCATGGTAATGACTAGCATTTTCTTGAATGCTCAGTGATCCCTTTGCATCTTGAATATTGATATGGATCTTTCCTTCTAGCTAACTGAAACTAATGTAAGATGTCTTCTTTAGAATCCTAGTTCCAGTTCTTCTTGTGGTTAATCAAGTAGAAATGCTTGAGTCACCCCATTATTGAGTGACATTTGCTTCATTTCTCGGACTAGCATTCATCAAATATTTTGGAATCCATTGTTATCTCATCTACTTTCTTATGTTATCAACTTTTGCCTTCTTTTTGTCTTCAATTCTCTTTGCAAGATGACCAATTTTTGTACAAATAAAACATCTTTTTTTAGTGTCTCTTGTCCTCATGTGATGTTTTACATAATTCATTCTAATGTGTCCAAATTCTCCATAGTAATGACATCTGCACCAAGTGTTATAGTCCCAACCAAATATAGCTTTTACAATATATTTTGCTTCATTCAATATCTTAGTTTTGTATTTAGATGATTTGTGCCCATGCTTCTTGCATTTGTGACATTTGTCTTCAAATTTAGGTTTCCTTTTGTATTCTTTAGCTCTATGACCATGCTGATTGCAATTATAGCATTTTCTATTGAATTTAGCTTTGTCATTGCTCCAAAATTTCCTTGATGTATGACCTAACTTATCACAATAACTACAAGTAGGTCTTTGATTCTTTTGAGCTCCTTGCTTGGATGATTCACCTTCTTCTTTATATCCAATTCCTACTTTTCTCTTTTGTGTGTATTGGATTTATTCATTTAGTTGATCCATGTCTACTTGAGATTTCATCATTCTCTCATTGGTTTGTCTTTAAATTTTTAGATTATTCTGCAATCTTTCATTCTCTAATCTTAGATTCATGATTTCTTCATTTGCATTGGTGAACCGATCAATGAAGTCTATTTGCTGAAGGGATAGGTGTTGAATTTCATTGTTCTTTCCTTCTATTTCTTCTTTTATCTTATTTTTCTCTTCCATGAGTTCACACAATCTTACTAACTATATTTCTTGCTCTCTTCTTAGCTTTCTTACTTCTTCTTGAAGTGTACCATTCTTTTCTAATAGTTCTTTGATTGCCTCCTTAGCTTCATCTAAATTGCTTTTTGAATAGATGTCTTCAATTCTTTCTTCAATGTAGATTTTTTCATTCATCTAAATTACAAGATCTTTTCTTCTTTTTAAGGATTGTGAAAGTTTCTCCTTTGATTTCTTGAGTTGTCTAATAGCCAATTCCAAATCTAGCTTTTCATTGTCAATAGCTTTATCAAGTTTGAATACCTCCATTCCCTCTAATCTTTGCTCAAGTTGTTAAAAAAAAAAATTTGAGAACCACATAGTTTTGATACCAATTATTGGAAATATATATGATAGGCTAAGTTACTGAGAGGGGAAGGGTGAATCAATAATCAATAAAATTTAATCTTTATTTACCAATTAATCCATACATGAAAAATTGAAAGCATTAAAATATTCATAACACTTTGACGCACAATATGGTGACCTAGAAACCTTCCAAATAGAAAGTAAAACTAGGGTGGAGATGATACCCATAAGCTTTAGTAATGCAATATAAAGTTGGCCTATTAAGGCTTACAATGATCACTTTTGATGATTTGCCCTATTAGGAGAAATAAAGACTGCTAGGTCCACCTTGCAAAAGGATTTACAAATATACAATGAAGTATGCACTCGATAAAGAGATTTAAAAAAGATTGTTAAGTCTACCTTGTGAAAGGATTTAACTTATCCATTTGTCAGGATGAAATAGTGGTTGATCTTTGATCTGCAACTTGGTTTACTAAATGAGATACCTTCAAGTGTAATGATCACCTTGTTGTTATAGATAAATCTTTGTTGCTCCTTATACTATTGTAGGCTTTTTACTTCGCACTTATGCTCTTCTCTACTTGTTACATTAATTTCATACATGTTTTGGATGTGATACAATAAATTACATATATACTAATCCAAATTATAAATCAACAAAGTTGGCTACAATACAAGTTTACACAAAATACACTAAGTCAGCCCAACTGTAGGAAGTCAAGTTCAAAATGCTAGCTCAGTGAGGTTTAATACTCGACATCTACTATAAATGCTTGAAATCATCATGCACTCAGTATAATTAGAATCTCAATCCATACTGATCACTTCCAAGTAGTTTGAACTTGGTCTGCACTAGTGATTTAATGAATATTATGAAATTTGGCATATAAGCTGAATCACTTGATTCACATTGCATAGCTTAGTCAATGCTATCACTATGAACTTAGTATAAACCAAATCACTTGGTTATCATGGTCAACACTAGACTCACTTCACTAAGACTATGAATGTGATAAGCATTGCATGACTTAGATTGCATCGAAAAACTCAATAAACACTAAGAAGCTCAATTTTAACTGATAATCACCAACCTGGTAGAAACTACTTGGCACAAACTAAATACTATTCTTTGAACTTAGTAGCAACTATAGAACTTGGTAGAGTCTGAAATACTTGGTTAATACCATTAACTATAAAATAATCTTGGTAGATACTTACTATCTAAATAAGTGTCTGACACTAATAACAAACTTGATTGCAATGTCAAAACTTTACACAATAATATTTAGTTTCCAAGCTCAAGAGTTAGCTATTAACATCTAATCAAGTCACCAAGTATTCTTTATCCTTTAATTTCTTAATTTATTTACTAAAATTCATCCTTACTACTTAATCTAATCCACCTATTAGGTTTATGCTTACTTATGACTTGATACATTATCCATCCTAATATTCATTTCCAAATTAGGAACTAATGTCCTTGCCCATATAATCAAATGCATCTACTTAACCTGCAACAAGCATACATGAAATATATTTAAAATAATTTATCTTCTAGTCACTAATTACTTAGATTATTTGTTTTATAACATTATAAAGAGTACGTGGTTCTTTAATGCATCATACACTTATCTCAATACAAGAAATAAATAATGTTATTATATAACTTCATTCATCCTTTGAATTAATAAAATATGTTCACATATCTTTTTATTTCTCCTAGAGGTACCCTTCACTCTTTTACATAGCTTTTCATTTCATGATACATATATAAATGACTTGTACTTTCATCAA
>CM053786.1:716747994-716935494 GCA_028749045.1 Cupressus sempervirens | reverse complement strand
TCCTACAATCATATTTTTATTGGAAGTGGGGGTATAACACATGCATTACTTTAGATATCTTTTATAATCCTTTCTTGTTTACAACCATTGGCCTTGCAATAAATGGTTGTCTGAGAATTATACTCTTATCATCTCTTGACCTTTATGTAACAATCAAGGATGGTTATCTAATAAGTGGCATTACCATGTTTTATAATTAAGTACATCGGGATTGCATGTTTCATAACCATCACCTAGGAAGGTATAGTATCCTATGAATCCCAACCCAATATATTTTATGTTCCAAAATGAGTTTAGGAAAGTGTTAGACTTTTGGTTATTTTAGTAATATTGAACAATTCTAAAGATTTTTTAACTAATTTTTCTTGTCCTATGGTTCCAAACATTAATATTTTTAAATATAAGTTCACCCTGGATAGTGAAAGATGGGGTATTCATTAATTGAGTGGTACTTTCCCAATACTTGGGAAATGCACTAGTGAAGTATAAATTTTCTAGAGTTCCTTAGAAACTCTCATCTTCTTGTCACTATTAGGATGAAGTATTTATCCCAAAAATATTTTATGTCACGCATATCCCATAATTTTGAATTATTTCTCGAAGTTGGTCTCTTACCATTGTGATTTGTTTTACTCACTCACCTTGAGAAATTTTTTGTTGAGAATTTGGAAGATATTTACTCCCTCCTACCTCTCAAGCCTTAGGATTCATCCTAAAGATTAATAGGAAAAAGGTTGTATATTGTTTCATATTTTTCCATTCTCTCAATATCACATTACTCTAAAATAGATTAAACCTTCCTAAATTTTATGAAGTGAGAGGGAAAATATTTAATCTAGTTATTTTTATGGTTTTATTTTCCATCTACATGAGAAAAATAAGCATATATTCATATATCAACTTTTAATTACATAAAAGTTAAGTTATTACCCTATACAATTAACCTTTCCTTATATGGTGAAGGTAGTTATAAAAACATACACTCCCTAAGTTATTTATCATTGAGATTTACTACTAATTCGATCTTTTACTAGAGTCAAAACAAGATATATTGACGTTTTGAAATAACTTATAAATGAACTATCCCCTAAATCTATCTGGATTTGTAGAGTGAAGATGTGTAGTTAGGTATTTGGTATTCCTAAATGTAGTTTCATCATCTCTAAAAAAAATCTTATTCTCTTTTCCAAAAAACTAAAAATAAACATATGCAACTATAAGGTATGGTTATGCATTAAGAGCAAATTTTTTTATTATCATAGTTCCCTTATACTAGGTGTAACTACATAAAATTGTCAACGTGCACTATCAAAGGAACACAACCCAAAAGAAGGTATATTATACTACATAGAAGAAAAAGCAATTGAAAGTAAAATATTATGCATGAAGTCATATCTGCAAGTATGTAAAATTATTGGTTATCATATAAATATTTATATGCTAGAATGAGATATACTAATGAAGCTATTTATTTTTCTATAGAAGAAATGAGACATAGTTACCTAAAGGCATTAACTAAGTTGTAATGATCCAAAATTATAACATATGTATGCTAAAAGAGATATTTCCATCATTAAATAAAGATGCAATCTCTTAATCTCTAGTTATACTAATCATCTAAAAAATATATAACAAGTTCTACCCAACACTAATATTATACATGAGCCAAATTTGAATCCCCAAAGTTCCTAATGTGGAAACCTAAGGTTCTGATAACAAATGTAATGCCCCACTAGGGAACCTAAAAGGATAAGACAAATTGATGCAAATTTTTGCAAACTATTTTTTTGTCTAATTACTTTCATTTACTATATTTTATATGCAATGGTCTTAACCATTTCCTAATGTCATCTTTAAACAACATTATTTAGTTTCCAAGCTCAAGAGTTAGCTTTTAACATCTAACCAAGTCAACAAGTATTCTTTATCCATTGCTTTCTTAATTTCCTTACTAATATTCATCCTTATTGCTTAAGTTAATTCATCTATTAATTTGATGTTTACATAAGACTAGATACATTATCCTTCCTAATATTCATTTACAAATTAGGAACTAATATCCTAGTCCATATAATCAAATGCATATACTTAACTTGCAATAAGGATACATGAAATAGATTTAAAATAATCTATCTTCTAGTTACTAATTACTTACATTATTTATTTCATAACCTTATAAAGTGTACATGGTCATTTTATGCATCATACACTTATCTAAATAAAAGGAATATACAATGTGAAGGATTTGAGAAATACAAATTCACAAAACCAAAAGAACACCTACATGCAAGAACTTGTCATAGACAAGAAAAGATAAAGAAGATGCAAGGATTTTTCTCTAAGCATATGGAAAATTATATTATCAAAGTGAAACAATGAATGAAATTTACAATTGATTAATCCTTTTAGAAGGATATCATAAAACCTAAAAGGGAAGCCCTAAGAGGTAAATGACATTTAATAATTAATATTAAATTATTAAATGGAAATGCAAGTGCATAAAGGAAAATCTTAAGAAGGGAATAAAAGTAATTTACTAACTAAATTAAATTAACCCTTTACTCTAACACCCCCCCTTAAGAAGAGAAACAATACAGCTACAAATAATGCATGAAAAGGCAAGGAAACTATAATGTTGAAAGCAAACTTGGGTCTTGGCAACAAGGCCTGATGAGGTAACCAATCACAACCAAATTTATATTAAATGAAGAAATAGGGAAAACCATGTGGAAAAAATCTTACTCCAAAGAGAGATAGAAGAAGCTAAAAAGAAAGAAAAGAAGGAAGGAAGGACTCATCACTGAGACCCCCAAAGGACAACTTCCTTCAACCCAAGCATAGAATGTAGCTGAAGATACTGCATGGATGAAAATTGTTTAGTGAAGATGTCTACAACCTTCTTGTTAGTGGGAATGTACTCCAAGCTCAGAGAGCCATCTTGAATTATATATTTGATGAAGTGCATGTGAAGCTCAATGTGCTTGGTCCTCTAATGCTCAACTAGGTTACAAGAAATGTATATAGCACTATGATTATCACATCAAAGAAATGTGGAACTATCAAGAGGAAATCAAAACTTTGGCATCAACTGTAGAAGTCATAAAACCTCCTGACTAGCTAGCACAACTTCTCTATACTTTGCCTCTATAGATGATAATGCATGAGCATGTTGCTTCTTGCAAGAACATGTGATAGGACCAGAACCAATATAGAAAAAAAAATCTAGAAGTAGGCCTATGATCATCAATATCACCAACCAAATTTGAGTCTATGTAACAAACAATATGAGGATCCCCTAATGTATAGTGAATGCCATAACATGTAGTACCCTAGATGTACCTCAAGATATGTTTAGAATATTTCCAATGACTCTCATGTGGATCATGTGAGAATCTAGAGATAAGTCCAATCACACAAAAAAAATCACGATGTGTGTGTTAGGTACAACAAACTACCCATAAGTTGTTTATATAAAGTGGAATCCACTATAGGAGTAATGAAAGTGGTAGATAAGACAACACTCAACTAAAAAGGTGTGCGAGTAGGCTTGTAATAAAACATGTTGAATCTATGAAGCATATCACGAGCATACTTCTGCTAGAGTATGGTTATTCCATCTAAAGATTGAACAACCTATAGGCCCAAAAAATAGTATAGAAGCCTAAGGTCTATTACCTCAAACTTCTCTCTCAAAGCTTGGTGAACAATTTGAATAATGGAGGATGAGTTACCTATAATGATGAGATCATCTACATAAAGCACAAGTATCAATAAGTCATCCCTGTGACATTGAATGTATATGATAAGATCGAAATGATACCGAGTGAACTGTAAAGCGAGCAAAAAAAATCTATCTTCTCATACCAAGCCCGAGGGGATTATTTGAGACCATATAAGGACCTTTGAAGCATGCATACCAAAGAATAGACTTCTACAAAACCATGAGGCTACTCCATATATATCTCCTCATGTAGGTCTCCATGCAAAAAGGAACTCTTCATGTCCATCTAAATAATTGTCCATCCCTATGAAGCTGCAAGAGAGAGTATAAGGAAAATAGAATTCATCTTGGCAATAGGAGCAAAGGTATTGGAGTATTCGATATGCTCAAATTATGAAAATCACTTTGCAACAAGACATGTCTTGTACCTATCAATAGAATCATCTACAACATACTTGGTATGGTACACCCACCAGCACCAAAGAAACTTCCTTCCTTTAGGAAGAGGACAAAGATCCCATGTGTGGTTCTTCATCAAAGAAGAGTACTCCTCATCCATAGCCCTATCCCACTCTAAGTGTCCTATCACCTATGAAAAATTGTATGGATCATCTAAAATGGCATGACTCAATAGTCCAATACCAAAAGTATGAGCATGAGTGTCATGAGAATCTGAAGGATCACCTGACATAGGTCTTGTTGCATCAATATTATCATGAGCCCACTTGGACACTCATTGAACAACTAGTGAAGGTGGTTCAGGGGGGTCAATACCAATATCTTCCTCAGAGGATGCATAATCCTATGGAGGAGTAGAAGAAGTACAATGTAGGGAGGGAGAATCTAGTGATAGAGACTCTATATAAGGATAATGCTCATCAAACTGCACATCTTGGTGAAACAAGACATCTCTAGGATTAGGATCAAACAACTTGTATGCCTTCACATCTTTATAGTAGCCAAAAAAGATGAGTATTCAGGTCTTATTTTCCATGGCTTTCCATTGAGCATCTAGAATAAATACCCAAGCCTCACTACCAAAAATGTAGAATGCAGAAACATAGGGCTTGACATGAGTCCAAGCCTCCTCAAGTGTCAAATGTTACCATGTCTTGTTAGGCATCTGATTCTAAATATAGTTGGCACAATTGATAGCCTCAACCCAAAATAAAGAACTAATAGCTCAAGATATTATCATACAATTGGTCATCTCTTGTAATGTCCTATTCTTTCTCTCTGCAACCCCATTCTATTGAGGGGTATGGGGAAGTGTGAACTGATGTTGTAAATCATGCTTAGTGTAAAAATATCTAAAAGACTAATTCACATATTCCTTTCCATTGTCAGTGTGTATATGTCTGATAGAAAGACTAGATTACTCCTCCACAAATGTCATAAATATTGAAGATGAATCAAAGACATTAGACTTTTCCTTCAAAAAGTACAACCATGTGTGTCTAGAGAATTCACCTATGAAGGTAAGCACATATCAAGCACCTAAAAGGTATGGAGTGGGCAATGACATAAGATCACTGAGTATCAACTTCAATGGTGCCTTAGTGCATGTGTATCTACCTGCTAGAAATGGATCTATGTAATGTTTGACAAGTTCACAACCTTAAAAACCATTATTAGTACAAGAGATTTGAGGTAGCCCAATCACTATCTCATGTGTACTCATCCGTTGTAGATATATGTAATTTACATGGCCAAAACACTCATGCCAAACCTTGTTCACTATGTCTGCATCAGTAATAAGAGAAACACCTATAGAATCATGGCTCTCAAAGCCATCAAACTAATATAAGTGAGATTGTATATCAACACTCTCAGAAGCAACAACCAAGTTAGGATCATGAAGGTCCCAAATTACCACATCATGTGGTAAGAACTCAACTACCTTACCACAGCTAGAATGAAAAATCTAAAAGATGGACAGGAGGTTCATATAAATGGTCAAAATGAAGAGAAAATCTTGTAGTGAACCACCCTCTAAGGAGATAGTTCCTAAAGTTGAAACTGAAAGCTATGTGGAGTTACTAATGGAAACCTATGTAGTAATAGTCTGAGAAAATGAGGTAACCAAATCAAGTGAGTGTGGTATATATTGGGAAACACCTAAATCAAGAATCCAAGTATTTGTAGAAGATAATGCTCAAATAGAAAGATCATGTCCTTTCCCTAAAGAAGGAGGTGGAGGCTTCAGAGAAGCAATACTATGTTGTTGCATGACCTCCTTTAAAGCCTCAAGACATTTCCAACACCTGGAAATAGGATGTCTTTCCTTGTCACAAAAACTACAAGGATCCCCTAATTTAGAAGTTTTACCCATCAGAGTGGATTTTTGACCATCTAATTTAGGAGTAGGCTTGGAAGAACTCTCATTTCCTAATGAATATGTTTGGGATTTGGCTTTTGCTTTGAATTCCCTATAGATGTCTGAGAAACCAATGTTTATATCTTTGAACCTATGATAGTATCCAACTATGTACGCTTGGACTTTTCTCTAGTCAATCGATAATAAAAAACCTAAAAAATGAGCATGGTAAATCTAGGACCCAAAGCATCTATAGTGAAATGGAAGGTAGAAGAGAAAATATGAAATTTTCCTAAAAGATTTAATAGAATAAGATAGATCCACTCCTTATCTATGTTTTATTTTCCACACCCTTGTGATAGATTTCTCTTCTATTTTAACCTTGTGATAAAGTCCTCAATAGAGGGAAAAGCATCTAGTACAAGTGAAGTAATCTATATGGTGCAGGAGCACCTAGGTAGGCTCAGGGTAGACCTAGAGATTCTTTTGTGTTTTGGCTTGTAGTGATGCTAGCCACAGAACTAGATGAATAAGGGGACCAAATTGGTCCTATAAGGTTAGATAGTTTTGAAGAGACCAGCCAAAATGCAATATTGCTCCTAGTTGCTCAAAAGTTGCTCATTTGGCTAAATAGAGGATTCTTGGGATTTGAGGGATAAATAGGGAAAGTAAGTGTTTTAAGGTCCTTATTAGGTATTTTTTACCTATTTAAGGTATTTTTCAAATTTTTATAGCAGGTAGAGCAAGTTTGGGAAGCAAATGTGGAAAATTGCAAAAATTGCTCAATTCTTGCAAAAGTTGTCATTGACAACTTTTCAATTTTCTTGCTCAATGATAAATTTCTTTGTGTGGTCTCTTTAACCACTTGAGGTAGTTGGTTTTTTTTATGCCAATCCTATATAAGGCCAATCTCAAACTTTTCAAGGGGTTGGAGAAGTAAGTTACTATAGTGTATAGACTGTGCAACAACATCTTAGTAATAATTTTTCTGTTTTTCAACTTCTTGTCATGTGTACAGATTAGATTTGGTGTTTTCTATGTTGAAATTGATAGTGGATATTTTTTTCCAATTTTATTTATATATATATATATATATATATATATATATATTTTTTTTTTTCATAGGGTTTGTACTGCTTAGATTAATTGTTTTGCGTTCCAATAGTCTGCTAGTGTGAGTAAGGTTGTGATTGCAAAATGGGGTATTAGGGCCATTTCTCACCATATGAATTGTACGTCCTCTTGGTAATTGTAAGTAGACTCCTTGTACATAATTTACAATGACAGAGAGCCCATGAGAAGCATAGAAAGCATTTTTGGAGTGATGCCATAGGAAAGCCATTCATGTTTGGTTAGGGATCACAAATCAGCAAATGAGTTGTGGAGAGGATTGAGAGTTTAGAGACATAAATCCAAGAATGTGGTGAGTGAGAAGGAGGTGTGGGCTAACCCAAATCTTGAAGCAAACAACACTCAAACCCTTGAAACCCTCATTAAAATAGGCTAAAATTATTTCTAGGCTATACAGATAACTTGGAGACTTAGGGCCTTCAAAATCTCCAAGATCTCTGAAAAGGGTATTTGTATTGCTAGTTTATTTAGGGACTTGTTAAGGGATTTTTTAAAATAGCTCAATTTTTGTGTATTTGGAGGGTTAATCCTTGTGGCCTTTTTCCTAGCATTTGAGTGCATTTGCACTTGTGATTTGCAACTCGATTAGGGTTGGGATCTTATTTTTGGTTAAGAGCCTTGGAGAGAATCCTAAATCATTCTTAGGTATACATTTGACCATATTGAAAGATCCAAAGAGAATTGGGCTTAATTGTGTATTTGTGGAAGTTATGAGCAAAATTGAACTAGCCATTTGATGTGCACCAGTTGAAGGAATAAAGCTTATTGGCTAGGATTCTTAGAGGCAATAAGGTGTGTAGAAGCCATATTTGGTCAAGTGAATGACCTAGTGAAGATCCTAAAGAGTTTGGGGTTTGAGAGCAAGATTGGTTGTCACATCAAAGTGGTATCAGAGTAGGTTAAAGATTTGGGAATAGTTGGTGGATGTCTATTGCTACTAGAGAATTAGTAGGTGAAACCAGCATGGTGAATAATGCAAAACTAGCTAAGGATGTTGATGAGAAAAGGGAGAAGAATGGAATTCTTGAATAATCCCTAGCAGAGGTGAAGGTGCAACTAGATGCATTTGCTGAAAAAGCTAGGAGGAAGGAAGAAGAGGAGTATGAGATGGAAAAAGAGGTAGTAGAGGAGGATGTAATCCCTAAACCTGGCCCTATATTGAATAAAGAGGCCTTTGTGAAGGCTATCAAAGCCCTAGGAGGAAAAGCTTTGGTAGGTGTACCATTTTTCAGTGGAAATATGGACATAGATGTGGTTATGGACTAGATAGATGGCATGGAGAACCATTTTGAGTATAAGGATTAATTAGAGGCACAAAAGGTCAAGCGGGCTAAATCAAGGCTCAAAGGTTCAACATTGACATGGTGGAAATTCCTACAAGATGAAAGAATCGGCATAGGTAAGACTCCTATAGAAAATTAGAAGGCTATGGTCACTAAAGTGAAGGAGAACTTCCTACCTGAAGACTTTGAGATCCAGCTCCACAAAAGAAGTCAAGGACTAAAGCAAAAGGACCTAGATGTAACCTTTTATAATGAGGAATTCTAGAGGTCATGTGTGAGATCCAAATAGCAAGAAGAAGAGCCAATCAAAGTGACAAGGTATGTAGGTAGTTTGAAGTGGAATATATAAGAGGAGCTCAGTTTATGGGCACCTACCATAGTTCAAAGATGCCATTAGCTAGCTCTAAAGGTGGAAGAAAAGAATGAGAGGAAAGAATATTCTAACTTGAAGGATAGAGGTAAAGGCATAAATCAAAGAGGGCAAAAGGGAGGCTACCAAGGTAGAGGAAGTGAGCAAAAGAATCGAGGTGAGAGAAAGCTCACAGATCAAACTAGTGACAACTCTTCAACAGGTGGTTACAATAGAAGGAGAGGCAATCAAGAAGGATGGAGTAGAGGTAGAGGATCAGGTATATCCAATTCATACTTTACAAGTATGAAATTTTATAACTTTGGATAGTTGGGTCATCTAGCCTATAGATGCCCAGACAACCCTTCTTCCTGAAATCAAGACAAAAGGATGGCATATATGCAAAGAGGAAAACTGCAGCAAAGAATCGGATGTGCACCACATTAAATCTCAAAAAAGTGAGAATCTCATGTTTAGGAGAGTGCTGACCAAACAACCAGGTCCTGATGAATCTAAACATAGAAGGGAATTGTTTAGGATAAAATGCAAAATCCTAGGAAAAGTGTTCAAAGTGGTGGTGGATTTAGGGTCTATTGATAATGTAATATAAAAGGAGGTTGTTGCTGAGCTGAAATTGTAGAAGATACATCATGATAACCCTTACAAGGTTACTTGTCTTAACAAGGGATATAGTATCTTGGTGGATGAGCAAGCTTGGGTGGATGTTTCCATAGCAGGATACAAAGACAAGTTGTTGTGTGATGTATTGCCTATGGATGCTTGTCATCCTTTACCAGGTAGGCCTTGGAAATTTGATAGGGAAGTTGTATATGAAGGTAGAGCTAATGCCATAACTTTTAAGAAGGATGTTAAGACCTTCAAAGTTCAATCTTTATTGGAAGAGGAAGAATCTCAATCTAAAGTACCTAATGTATTGTTTTGTAGTGGGAAAGAGTTTGTGAAAGACCTCAAGGATGAGGAATGTCAAAGTTTTGTAGTAGTGCTAAAATCTAAAGCAAAGGAAAATGCAGCCAAGGAACCCTTACCAATTGAAGTCCAAACTTTTCTTGAAAACTATAAGGACATGGTGAGTAATGGTACTCTAGCTACTCTACCTCCTAGGAGAGTTATAAGTCATCAAATTGACTTTTTTCCAGGTGCTTCCTTGCCTAATAAAATAACATACAAGCTAACTCAAGATCAAAAATTAGAAGTGGCAAGACAATTCCATGAATTGATGGATCAAGGTTTGATACAAAAGAGCATAAGCTCATGTGCATTTCATGTTGTGTTGGCATCTAAGAAAGGGGCGAAATGGAGATTATATATAGACACAAGAGCCATCAATAGGATTACAACTATTGGAAACTTGAATGTTGATGATACTTGTAATATCTTGCTTGAGGACATTATTTATTTCCCTTTTAATTTGTATAAGTTCAATAATATTTGTATGATATCCTTTTCATTGTTTGATATTCTATGTAAATGTGTGTATTTCAAAGAGTCACATCCTTTCATAATAATAATATAATTATATTAATTATCTATTTATTTTCGTTATATTAATTAATATCATAAGATATATTGTATTAATAATTATATTATAACATGTATTATTTTAATAATATATCAATAATATTTTATTTTATTCTTTAATAATATATTATATTATTAAATGTATTTTTATAATTATATTTATTCATCATGAAATTTTAATATGTTTATATATAGTCATTTACTCTAATAATTTAATATATTTATTTATTTATAATAATTAAACTATTTTATTTCATTCACCTATATTACCATAATTACGGGACATGATAGTCCACCCTTCCTCAAATTGCTTGTCCTCAAGCAATAATTGTTTACATTAAACCTTTCTTGTGAAGTCAATATACAAGATATACACTAGGATGCAAGAATACATAAGGTATGCATGTAGTTAATGTCGTAATGCATGAAGTAAATATATGAGTACTTGTAGACATGAAGCATACATGAAGAAGACAAATTAATTCATGAAGACATGAAGCATACACAATGAAGACATTTGAAGACATGAAGTAAACACACAATACACATGTTATGCAATTCCTTGATTATGAACCTACAACCACAAAATCATTTGTACACATTCATATACCTGTACCAAAGGAATACTAATTAGTACATATAAGTATACTTTCAAAAGAAGCTAATATTATTAATTAGGAAAAATAGCTCTATTGTAATGTCCCTACTTGTAAGGGCTTATAATATTATCCTATCTTTCCAAAGAATCTACAGTTGCATTATTTAATCAAAATAATTCTTCATATATGTATATATTCATATCGTATTGATTACATTGTATGTATAGGCTAGGTCACCTACGGATTGGACAAGGAAATCACATTAATGGCTTGAAAAGAGCTTGTTCCTTACCTTTCAAATGGATACCTTCCATCCCTCATCATACCTATATGATATATCATACCATAGTCCCTGAAACATCATAGTGGGGTCCTATAGCTCGATAAACCTAAACCCAAGAGTTGCTATATACCCCTCTTGCATTAAGACTCATCCCTACCCTCTTACCCACCTATTTTCTTACTGATTAACATAATTTTGGGACCATTTTAGAATCATTACTTCTTAATGATTGCCTTACTAGAGCACTTGGGTATTGTAGTGGGGTCCCATATCTTGATAAGCCTAAACCCAAGAGTGGAATGCATCCCTCGCTTGCCTTAGGGATTAGCCTTACCCTCTTACCTACCTAGTCCCTTCCTCATTAACATACATTTTCAATTTAATTTGAATCAATATATTTGAAATGATCAAAATTTAATATTTAAATAAGTCATTAAATATTTACTATCTTATTTAATTATCTCACAATAACATTTATTTCAACTTCTACTTTTTTACTAACCATAAGCATACTTATCCATCTCTTCAATATTATTATTAATTATTTATCAAAATTCATAAATCATGTAATTAACTTACCTTCTTACTTGGACTATGTTATATTACCTTTATCATGATTGATATTATTAAAAAAAAATCTTATCATAATACATATTTCTTATTACCTTGTGTGGGTGACGTGGGGTTGTGTGGTGTGCCCTCTTCCCATGGTGCCTTATACTATGTGTAGGTATCGCTATTGTAGAGTGCATTGACTTTGATCCCTATCCCTTCTCCTTTGCTACCCATCCTTTCTTCTTCCTTCCTTTGCACATCCCTTATTTTCCTTACTTCGCTGCAGTTATTACGATGATTATAGAAATGGTTTGAGAATTCTCTTAAATGTGTGTTCATAGAAGTCTTAATATAACTCCAATCATCTTACTTCCTTCTTAAAATTTTGTCCTTAAAGAAATGGCTTCCATTTACAATTCATATATGATTCTCTATTTATTGCATAATACATCCAACGAACAAGACACTAGATCATCTTAACAAAATATTGATGGTCAAAGCATTCATGCATATATGCAACTAGATATATGAGAGTACTTGATATGGGATATCATAGTTATTTTAGTGCATCTTTGTTGAACTTATTATGGTTCCTTTATTGGAGAGCTCCTTGTTTGAATATTTATTCAATATGATTTATTTATATTATATTCTACATATGATAGCCCTTTTTCTATTTGCAATCTTGTTGATGGTAATTGATAAATCCTATGTTTTAAGCCCAATATTAAAGGATGCAACTCAGCATTCTCTATCCACATAGTGCTTATATGCATTAATGCAGTCCAAATATAGGCTAGAGCTCATAAGTAAAGTTTTAGTTTGTTTTTCTTCAAGGATATGTAATTGCTTCATCTTCCTTGATCATTAGATTCTTTCAATTGCAATTGCAATATCCTTCAAATTTAAATAATAATCCTAGTGAAATGACTTTCTTCATGATTTATAGGCTAGTGAGATGCTAGCTCTAATACAACTATAATATCCAACTTGAGGACATTATATTTGTATGCACCCAAAAATGGTCGCCTAGACTATGGGGCCCCCATTATTCAATTTATCAATTTATCAAATTTTCTGAATCAATGGTTTGTAATATTTTATTAAATCAATTCAAATCAATTTCCTTGATCAAATTCGATTTATTTCATTTCTAAGATTGATCATTTTATTCCAAGTCTTATTTAATTAAAAGAAAATCTTCTCTTTTAATTAAATAAAATAAAATCCCCATTTAATTAAAAGAAAACCTCTCTTTTAATTAAACAGTTCATCCACATTTAATTAATTAAGAGAAAAATCTCTCTTTTAATTTAATTAAATATCTTCTATTTAATTAAAAAGAACTTGCTCCCTTTTAATTAAATAAAAATCCCACTTAAATATCTCTTTTGATGAAAAAAGGAAATAAAATAAATTCTTTTTATTTAATTTCTCTACACTTAAAAAACTGATCTAAGTCGCATTTATCTTTCCACTTTCTCCTCAACCACTCCTCTTTTCTAATTGGTGGAATCTTGTCTCACATGGATCACCACTTTCTTCTCAACCACTCCTCTTTTCTCATTGGTGGAATTTTGTCTCACATGGATCAAGATCTATTATCCCATATTGGTTGTGAGAAGCCTCTCACCTCCATAATTTCCTTTATAAGGGAGAGCCCTCTCCTCATGTTAGACACCCATGACTATGCTATCGTTATGTTGCAGGTTTGAAGACCAATTTTTGAAGGAGTTTGAATACAAAAACTTTTTGTGGAGAACCTCTATTTTCTTTTCTTTTTCTCTCTTGCACCCATCATGGGCTTTTAGCTTAGATCTTGCATTTATAGATTAGATTTTGCTTTCATAGATTATATCTTATTTTCATGCATATTTGAAGATCATGGAGACTAGCATTCTTGCTTTTCCTTTTTGAATCTCTCATCTCATGGTGTACTTGCATGGGCACAAAAATAGGTCAAACTGAGGGCCTCCATTGCAAACCCTTGCACTCTATGAGTAGAGAGCTATGGATTGATTTGTGAGGGCTCATTCTTTAGTTTTCTTACATGTAATGATTCATAGAAGATTTTAGCACACAATATTTACCTTTTTATTTGTATAAGTTTGATAATTTGTATATCCGATCCGTTTCATTGTTTGATATTCTATATAAATATGTGTATTTCAAAGAGTCACATCCTTTCATAATAATAATTATATTATATTAATTATATATTTATTTTAGTTATATTAATTAATATCATAAGATATATTATATTAATAATTATATTATAACATATATTATTTTATTCTTTAATGATATATTATATTATTAAAACTATTTTTATAATTATATTTATTCATCGTGAAATTATAATATGTTTATATATAGTCATTTACTCTAATAATTTTATTTATTTATTTATTTAAAATAATTAAACTATTTTATTTCATTCACCCATATTACCATAATTAGGGGACATGACAATACTTCTATGGGGGAGTATTGTAGAAATATGATTAGATCATTATCATGATGATATGTTACATTCATGACTGTGTTTGTCATTGATGTCAACATAGTAGTTTTCTGTGGTATCTGAAGATCAAATTGGTACAGACAGATCATTGAATACTTTCACTAAGAAAGGTTAAAGCGAGATACTACTAAGTGTTTAATATATGTAGCTAATGTTGGAAGCATAAGATATTAAGTCTAGAAGAAGTTATGCAAGTTTTGGTGAAGACTGTTCTAAGATAGAATTTACAGAGGCATGTTCTGGTAAACTTGTTATATCTCTTAGCAGAATTGTTATTCTAATAAGCCAAAGCTAAATATGTGGATAAGACATTTTGGAGATGATGTAGCTAAGATTGCTCTTCATAATGTTACATGTATGGAATGGTATTCAAGTTACAAGGTGAAAGATTAATGTTATCACTAAGTGTAACGTGTTCTTAATGAGGTCCTATAACAATTAATTAAGAAGGTGACATAGCCGACTTAGGGAATTGTTGTATGTATTCAATATAATGGAAGGACCTTTCCTTTATCATTTATGGATGCAAGTGAATGATTGTAAGCAATACAAAGACCAAAATGCGAAGATAAGAAGAGCAGAGTGAAGGAAAAGAAACTTCATTGCCAAGGTTTTATTATGTGATCCAAAGTTTGATACTTGGGTTCGAGGTTCATGACCTAGTGTGCAAGGTCTGATAGTGATTGGTTTGGTTGACAAGATAGACGAAAGAAGTTAAAGAATAGCACAAACAATTATTCTGCAAGGTATATTTGAGAGATTAGTTGGATAGTGAGTTTAGTGGTCTTGCCCTAGAAGTTGTTTAGACAGTGGGTCATTATGTCTTCTACAACTCCTAATAGGGATTCAAAGTCTCCTAACAGGGACTCATGTGTACTAAATGTTGTAATAGAATCCTAATAGGGTACATCCTCTGACAAGGACTATTTATATTAGTACATCATCTTGTGGACATCATTCCCTCCAGGGTTTTCCCTCTAATCAAGGATTTTCCTAGCTAACATATCTAGTGTAATTGTATATGTGCTTCTTGTTATGGTTGTTGTTTAATTTTGTTAAATGGTCAAGTTTATTTAAGGTGGATAAAAGTTTTAATTATTAGATAATTGATTCATAGTAAGAATGAATAGACTATGATGAAACCTATGCTCCTATGGCAAGAATAATAGTAAGGTTATTCTTAGCATATGTAGCATATAATAAATTCAAAGTGAGTCATATAAATGTCAAGTTATCATTTTTGAATGGAGAACTTGAAGAAGTGTTATACATAGAATAGTCTAAAGGTTGTCCTTTAACAGATGACAAGGACATAGTATTCAGATTGAAGAAAGCATTGTACTTGGCTTGAAGCAAGCACCTAGAACTTGGTATGCAAGGTTGGACAAGCATTTGACAAAGATTGGATATAGAAAAGGTATAGCATATAGTAATCTATATTGAAAAGAAATTTATGATGGATTGATGATTTTGGTAATATTTTTTTATGATATAATATTTGGAGAAAATGATGATGAAAGTGACAAGTTTGCAGAAGAAATGAAGAAGGAATTTGAAATTAGCATGATAGGAGAAATGAAATGTTTTCTAGGATTATAGATTATGTAGGAAAAAGAAGGAATCTTTATTTCTCAAACTAAGTATTTGAAAGATCTACTAAAAAGGTTTGGTTTGGAAATGTACAAAACTCATTGGAACATCTATGGTAACTAGACAAAATTTATCTACAAAGGATGAAACACCTACTATTGAGCAAAAGAAGTACAGATCTATGATCAAAGGGTTACAATATCTGACTCACACAAGGTCAGATATAACAAATGTAGTTGGATTTGTTGCATGATTTCAAGCTGACCCCAGAGAAGCACATTATGCAGCAATCAAAAGGATATTTAGATACCTAAAAGGAACACCAGAGTTTGGATTGTGGTATGACAGATCTAATAATTTTACTTTATATGTTTATATTGATGTTGATTGGGTAGGTAATATGGATCATAGAAAGATACCAATGGTGGAGCCTTCTTTCTTGGAGGAAGATTGGTTTCTTTCCTAAGAAAGAAGCAAGATTATACCTCACAAAGTACAATAAAAGTAGAATATGTTGCAATAGTAAAAAATTGTAATCAAGTTGTTTGGATGAAGCAGATGTTGAAGGATATAAGGATAGAATTTAGTAAACCTGTTGTCATTGTGACAACATAGGCATGGTAAATATGTCTAAGAATCTAGTATTGCATTCTAAGAATAAGCACATTTCTATCAAGTGTCAATGTTGAGAGAAAATGGTGTAGAAAAGGAAATTAGATTGGAGTATGTAAGCACCAAAGAGCATATTGTAGATATTTTCACTAAGCCTCTTCCCAAAGAGACTTTTGAGCATTTGTGATGTATGCTAGGGGTTATGCCCCTTAATACATCAAAATAGATGATGCAAGAGTGCATCAGTCTAGTGAAATAGAGCACTACTATTTGTCTAGACTAGATGTTGATGCTTTGTCTATGGGGGAGAATCTGTGATGGATATATTTGTCTAGGACTCTTGTTTGATGTTGTTTTTAATAGTGTCTTTGGACACTTGAGTAGGTTAGAGATAGTTGTTACAAAGATTGACGATTGTTGAAACCTTTGACGTTGATGTCAATAGGGAGAAGTAAAGAATGAAAAATAGTTTGGGAGAAGTACAACATGGAAAAAGATTTTGATATAGAGAACATTGAGTTATATCAATGGGAAAGAATGATTGATGAATAGGATTTGAAAAGAAAGGTTAACAGTCTTTTACAGTTGATATTTTTGGAACTAGATGTTTTTCATCTATGTTGCCATCAATGCCAAAGGGGGAGATTTTTGGAAGCATGAATATTGATGATGCTTCTATGGGGGAGTATTATAGAAACATGATTAGATCATTTCCATGATGATATGTTACATTCATGAGTTTGTTTTTTCATTAATGTCAACATAGTAGTTTTATGTGGTATCTAAGAGAAGAACAATGGAAAGATCAAGTTGTTATGGATAGATCATTAAGTACTTTCACTAAGTGAGGTTAAATAGTGATACTACTAGTTGTCTAGTATATGCAGCTAACCTCAGAAGCATAAATATTAAGTCTAGAAGAAGTTATGCAAGTTTTGGTGGACTATTCTGGACATCATTCCCACTAGGATTTTCCCTTTGATCAAGGGTTTACCTAGTTAACATATCTAGTGTAATTGTGTATGTGCATCTTTTTATTATTGATGTCTACCTTGGTTGAATGGTTAAATTTATTTAAGGTAGATAAATGTTTTAATTATTAGATAACTGATCCCCCCCCCCCCAAACCCTCTTAGTTATCTTGGTGGACTATTGTTCCTAACAAAACCAGGTATAGGTTTCCCATACTTAGGATTGAAGACCTTATGGATTATCTTGGAGGGATAAATATTTCATTAAGTTGGACTTAAAGAGTTTTTATCACCAACTAAGTATAAACAATGAAGATGAATGGAAAATAACATTTTAGATTCCTAATGGTCTTTATGAGTGGCTTTTGATGTCATTTGGTCTTTCAAATGCTCCTAGCACATTCATGAGGCACATGAATAAAATGCTCACGGACTTCAGAGGAAGATTTTTAGTTTTATATCTTGATGGTACATTTATCTTCAGCAAGATTAGAGAAGAGCACATCAAGCATGTTGAGGCAATTTTAAAAAGACTTCATGAAGAGAAGTTGGCCATCAACCTTGAGAAGTGTGATTTCTTTCTTCAAAGAGGAACTTGTGTACCTAGGCTTTGTGGTGTCTCAAGAAACATTAAAGATGGACAAGGAGAATTTTTTCTCTATACTAGATTGGCCAACACCTACAACATCTACTGAGGCAAGAAGCTTCCATGATTTGTCTCAATTCTATAGGAAATCCATTAGGAATTTCATTGGCATTTGTGCACCTTTGCTAGATACTATAAAGGGTAGAGTCAAGTCTAAGTTTAAGTGGACTTTAGAAGCTAAAAATTCATTTGAAATGTTGAAGAAACAAGTAACTACTCAACCTATCCTACAATTTCCTAATTTTTTGGAAATTGTTCACCCTAGAATGTGATGCAAGTGGCTTTGTAGTAGGTGGGGTTTTGAGTAAAGAAGATATGCCAGTGGCCTTTTATAGTAAGAAACTTAATGAGGCCAAGAAGAAGTATTCATCGTATGACTTAGAGTTCTATGCCCTAGTTTAGTGTCATAGGAAGTGGAGACACTTTTTGTTACCTAAAGAATTTTTTTGTATTTATAGATAATCAAGCTCTTAGCTACATCAACACTCAAGAGAAGCTAAGACATATACAATTGAAGTGGATGGAGTACTTGCATGTCTTTACCTTCATAATCAAGCATAAGAAGGGGCAAGTAAACAAAGTGGTAGATGCACTAAGTAGAAGGATCATGACAATCCAAGAGATTCAACTCCAAAGCATTGGAATAGAGAGTTTTCATAATCTTTACAAAGAATATGAGTACATAGATTTTGAGAATCATTTTTATAGCAAATTTTTAGAATATACTTTGCAAAATGGGTTGCTATTCAAGGCTATCCAGCTGTGTGTACCAAGGGGTTCCATGAGAGAGAACCTAATATGAGAGAAGCATAATGGTAGCCAAAGCAGACATTTTGATGTAAATAAAACTATTGAACTAGTGCAAAGGTTCTATTATTGGCCAAAGTTAGTAACTGATGTAACCAAGTATGTGGATCAATGCATGGTATGCATGAAATCCAAAGGAGGAATGAATAATGCAGGTCTATCTCATCCTTTTCAAATTCCAAATAAGCCATGGGATTGTGTAAGTATGGATTTTATTGTCGATTTACCAAAAACCAAGCAAGGATATGATAGCATCTATGTTGTTGTTGATGGATTTAGAAAAATGGGACATTTCATTCCATGTAGAACACCTAATGATGCAAGTCATATTTCCCATTTTTTTTTTCAAGGAGGTTGTATGGCTTCATGCACTCTCATTAAGCATTGTGTCAGATAGTGATGTTAAATTTATGAGCCATTTTTGGAAAACCTTGTGGAGAAACATGTCATTTGGTTCAGCTTACCATCCCCATATTGATGGTCAAACTAAATTGGTTAATAGGACCTTAGGGAACCTTCTAAGGTGTCTAACTAAGCAATATGGTCAAAGTTTGGATGTTATCATTTCACAAGTAGAATATGCCTATAACAATAGCAGGAATAGGACCAATTGAAAGAGTCCTTTTGAGATAGTTTTGAGGGATAAATAGGGAAAGTAAGTGTTTTAAGGTCCTTATTAGGTTTTTTGTACCTATCTAAGGCCTTTTGTAAATTTTAATATCAAGTTGAGCAAGTTTGGGAAGCAAATGCAGAAAATTGCAAAAATTGCTCAATTCTTGCAAAAGTTGTCATTGACAACTTTTACAATTTTCTTGCTCAATAAGAAATTTCTTTGTGGGAGCTCTTAAACCACTAAAGGTAGTTGGGTTCATTCATTCCAAGCCTATATAAGTTCAATCTCAACCTTTTCAAGGGGTTTGAGAAGTAAGTTACTGCAATGTACGGACTGTGCAACAACACCTTAGTAATAGTTTTTGTATTTTTCAAGTTCTTGGCATGTGTATGGATTAGATTTGGTGTTTTCTATGTAGAAAGTGATAGTGGAGATTTGTTTATAGTTTTTTTTTCTCATAGGGTTTGTAGTACTATGATTAATTGTTTTGTATTCCAGCAATCTGCTAATCTGAGCAAGGTTGTGAGTGCAAAATGAGGTCTTAGGGCCATTTCCCACTATATGAATTGTATGGCCTCTTGGGACTTGTAACAAGATTCCTTGTACATAATATAAAGAAAAGGAGAGCCCATGGGAAGCATAACGTGTTAGATACAATTGTCTAATTGTGTGTTGTCTTTCATGTTACACAAATGTCTCATGTTTTCATTTTATTTCTTTTATACTTTCAAGTTAATCATTGTGAATGTTTAAGATCAGAAATAAGTAAATCACACTGCTTTTATCGAGTTATAGCAATTTCTATGTGTTTATCAAATAATAGGAGTAATCAGTTTTATTATTAACATCCAAGGGATTTAAAACATTTCTGTGGTAACTAATTTATCCCCCCTCTCAGTTACTCCATCTATATTTCCAACAATTGGTATTAGAGCTTTTGGTGCTTGCAAGAAAGGTTTTAAGGACCTAAGCTAAAGATCAAGATGTCTTACAAGAGAGAAATTCCAAAGCTTAATAGAGATAACCTTTTAGCATGGCAGGGACACATGAGACTTCATTTGGCTTCCATTGGTCATTCAAGATGCAAATATCTTGATGAAGAATACATAACTCCTACTGGTACATTATCTGTTGGTGACATTGCTAAGAAAAAGAACCATAACACCATGATGATAGATATCGCATCTACTCTTATCTATGAAGAATTTGATGATATCAAGGACTACAAATTTGACTTTGAAATGTGGAACAAGGTAAAGGACATCTATGATGGTGATAACAATGTGAGGAGAGCCAAAGAAGAAAGCCTTAGAGGACAATTTGATCAGACGAGAATGAGAGAAGATGAAAACATTGACAAAAATGTTGAAAGAATCAAAGCAAGTATTAGTGCAATCAAAGCTTCTGGAGGAGATATCAAGGAAAAAATTGTTGTAAGTAAATTTATTAGAACATTGCTTCCTATCTATGCAATTAGAGTATCTACTATTCAAGAAAGGAGGTGTGAAAGAAATCATAAGATAACTTTGGACACCTTAGTAGGAAGATTGATGGCTTTTGAGCTAGACAACTATGGCAATTATGTTCTAACTTCCAAGAATATTGAATCTACATTTGAGGCCAAGCTTTCACTTAAGGAGAAGGGCAAGAAAATAAAGGACATTCAATCAGAAACTGAAGAAGAATTAGAGGAAAGTTCTGGCAATGACCTTGAATTTGTTGAAGCTCTACTTGCAAGGAAATATTCTAGAGGTAAAGGAAAATATAAAGGTAAAGTTCCCTTAATCTATTTTTCATGTGAAGAAATTGGTCATATTGCTGCTAGGTCTCCAAACAAAGAAAGCAAGGATGAGAAGAAAAGTAACAAGTGCAATGGCAAGAAGGATTTCATAAATCATATATCATTCAAGGACAAAGGTAAGAAGATGTGTTTTATGGCTAAAGATTTTTATAATAGTGAAGATGAAATAGGTTACATTACTATGAAAGATGAATCTGATGATGATGAAAGAGATAAGATGGCACTTACCTCTCACATGATAAAAAATGATACATGGATCATAGATAGTGGATGTTCACATCATATGACTAGAGATATAAAAAAATTTGAACACTTTGAAGACTATGATGGTGATAGTGTAAGGTTTGGAAACAATGAACCTTGTTGCAGAAAAGGGAGAGGTCAAATCTCATTAACTAAAGAACTTGTATGTGACAATGCCTATTGGGTTAAAGGACTAAAACATAATCTGTTGAGTGTGGCATAGCTAATCAATGTTCGATTCAAGGTGTAATTCATGCATGGCAAAGCAAGATTGCTAGATGACAAAGGAAAAATGATTGGATCAAGCAAACAAACAAAAGGTAACCTATTTTATCTTGATCTTGGTGATTGCTCATGTTTTATTTCTCAAGTTGAAGAAATTTGGTTATGGAAAAGAAGGTTATGTCATGTAAATTTTGATAACATAGTAAAAATAAGAAAATTTAGGAAAGTAACAAGCATTCCTAATTTGAAGAAACCAGATGTTGGTTTATGCAAGAATTGTCAGATTGGACAAATGGGAAAGACTAATTTTAAAAGAAAAAGTTATCAATCTGAAGATATCTTGGAAATTGTGCATACTGATTTATGTGGACCTATTGGGTTAGAAAGCTATAGTGAAGAAAAATTCTTTATTCTTTTTGTTAATGACTACTCTAGAATGATGATTGTTATGTAGCTAAGTGAGAAGTCAAACGTATTTGAGAAATTCAAATGGTATTTAGCAAGAGTGCAAAAAGAAATAGGGAAAAGACTAAAATGCTCAAGATCAGATAGAGGTGGTCAATTCATCCCCAATGATTTCAATAACTTTTGCATTGAAAGAGGAATCAAAAGATAGGTATCAGCCCCTGGAACTCTTGAGCAGAATGGAATAACTAAGAGAAGAAATAGATCTATCATAGATTGTGCAAGGGCTCTAATGATTGAAAAGAATATTGCTATCAAATACTAGAAGGAAGCTATCAACACTATAGTTCATACCTTAAACCAAGGACAGTTGAAGAAGGACTCATACAAAACTTCCTATGAGTTATGGTATGGCTATAAATCCAATGTAAGTTACTTGAAAGTATTTGGAAGTAAATGTTATATCTTGAAAGAATCTCGAAAAGGAAAATTTGATGTGAAAGGTGATGAAGATATATTCTTAGGTTATTCTTTCAAAGGTAAAGTATATAGATATTTAAATTTTTCTACTCACAAAATAATAGAAAGTGTACATGTGAGAATTGATGAGTTTGTAGAAAGGACTGAAGAAGAAAGAAAAAAGGAACTAGAAGATTACATGATATTTGTTTACATTGAACTTAATACATTGCCAGACACATCTATCAATAAGGAGATTTCTACTCCTCAGTCTTCCTTAGTCACCAAGTTGCAAGAAGTTTGAACTAAGTCACAAGTACTCGAGTCACATTCTAAAGCTACCGACCCAATGCCTACTGAGTTTGAGCAACCAGAACCAGAAGTTGAAATTCAAGAAGATGACAATGCAATCCATTCAAAAGGTAAGGAACTTGTATTAGCCAAGTATGTTAGGAGGCATCATGCACCAGATTAGATTATTGGGGATAAATCAGAAGGAACTATGACAAGAAGTAAGATAAAAGGTACATGTTTACTTGCTAATTTTGGCACTAGAAATTTAAAAGATGCATTGGAAAATGAAAGTTGGATTGGCGCTATGAATGAAGAAATAGAGCAAATAGAGAAGAACAAAACCTAGACTCTTGTACCTAGGCCTAAAGATAAAAATGTGATTGGAACAAAATTGGTATTCAGGAATAAGTTGAATAAACATGGTAAAGTATCAAGAAATAAAGCTACATTGGTATGTAAAGGCTACTCTCAAGAAGAAGGTGTTGATTATGGTGAGACTTTTGCTCCTATTGCAAGATTGGAAGGTGTCAAGAACTTACTTGCATATGCAGCACATAAAGGATTTAAAGTATTAGATGGATGTTAAATCTACATTTCTCAATGGTATTCTTGATGAAGAAGTTTACATTGAACAACTAGAAGGTTTTGTTGATCCAGACAAAAGGGACATGGTCTACAAATTATGCAAAGTATTCTATGGTCTAAAACAAGCTCCTAGAGCATAGTATGAGAGGTTGCACAACTACCTTATATAGATTGGTTTCTAGAGAACTAATGATAATAGTAGTTTGTACATCAAGGAACGAGCAAACAAAAAGATTGTTTTGGCAGAACTATTTGTGGATTATACTTTATTTATAGGGAATGATGATCTATGTAAAGAATTTTTAGAGCAAATAAACAAAGAATTTGAAATGTCTATATTTGGTGAGATTAAATTCTTTGTTGGATTGCAGATATAGCAGAGCAAGAATGGCATCTATATCACCCAGTCTAAATATATCAAGGAGATACTCAAGAAGTTTGGTATGAAAGATTCAAAACTAGTTGGAACCCCCATGTATACTAGATTAAAGCTTACCAAAGATGATGATTCAAGAGAAGTAGATTAGAACTTATACAAATCAATGATTTGAAAATTACAGTATGTAGTTCATACAAGGCATGATATTGCTGTTGTAGTTGGTATAGTGGCAAGATTCTCAGCAAAACCTAGAGAAAATTATATGATGGCAATCAAAATAATTTTTAGATATTTGAAAGGTACTAAATACTATGACTTATGGTATAAACTTGGAGGAAATCTAGACTTAAAAGTATTTACTGATGCTAATTGGGTAGGAAATATTGATGATAGAAAGAGTACAAGTGGCGGAGCATTCTTTCTTAGTAAAAGGTTGGTATCTTGGACAAGTAAAAAGCAAAACTACACATACCAATCCATAGTAGAAGTAGAATATGTTGCAGCAGCAGTGAACTAATCTAATATTATTTGGTTTAAATATTTGTTGGAAGGCATGAAATTTGATATCAAAGAACCTGTTGTCATGTTTTGCGATAATACAAGTGCAATTAACATATCAAAGAATCTAGTGATGCATTCCAAAACCAAGCATATTGCTATAAAATATCATTTTGTCAGAGAATTGGTGCAGGATAAAGAAATCATATTGGAATATGTCCATACAAAAGAACAAATTGCAAACATATTTACCAAGCCATTACCTAAGGATGCATTCTTGTATCTAAGAGGTAAGTTAGGGGTCATTCCCCTATCTGAAGCTCAATAAATGAAGTTTCAAGTGATGCATCAACATGAACCAAATTAAAGATCTATTAATTGATGAAGCATAGTCAAGGAAACATTTTATATGAATCGGTACTCAAGGTACATTGATACTCATTTGGTATGTGTTGTCTTTGGCATGTGTTGTCAAAGAGGGAGAGTTTCCTATCATATCTTTCTAAAAATTGTTTTGAGGAAGAAGCTATGTAATTCCTTCATAGAGGGAGATTATAGCATTGAAGAAAAAGTTTGTGGTATAAAATCTAAGAGGTAGAAAACATTCTGTGAGAGAAAGTCTTGTTTTCAAATTTTATTGTGCTATGACATGTTGTGTTAGCATCAATGCCAAAGAGAGAGATTGTTGGATACAATTGTCTAATTATGTGTTGTCTTTGATGTTACACAAATGTTATATCAGTTGTCAGTCAATGCTTACTGAGGTCAGTTGGTCAGCAAGACAATTTTCCTTGTCTACCAAGAATTCCTAGAGATTACTCTGTGAAGATAGTTTCTACCAAGCTCACTCGGGCATCAAAGGAAATTATGGCAAAAAGCAATGTAAACTAAGTTCTCATGGTTAATGAAGGAAAGTTGGTCAGAGTTAGTGTTCATTGAGTTCACTTGGTTGCCAAAGGATTTTTCAAGATCACAAAGTTAACCAAGCATCTATTGGTTAACACAGGAAATCATTTTAGGATCAGTGTTTACTGAGCAAGGTCAACCAATGAAGAATTTTGTTGATTTGGGGATATGAAGTTTAATTATTTCAAGTATTAATTTCAGCCAACTGTGGTAATATTTACTGGTCATTGTAGGCTATAATTGAGCTAACTTGATAATTTGTATGGTATAAATATAAGGTCAAGTTGAGATTCTAGTGTATGTGAGAGAATGTAAGTGTATTGATTGATTGAGAAGGAAAGAGTGTGATCGAACTTGAAGGATGGTTAGATATCCTTGTGTAGCAGAAAAGTAATATTCAATCAATAAGGATCTAGCATGTAGTAGAACATAGATTTGTAATCAAAAATTTAGTGGCATCTCATTCAAGTCATTTCATTATTACTTTCTTACCATTGTAGCAATGATTCCAAAATCTCTTAATAGGGGTTGTTTAACAACCAGTTGTAAATCCTCTAACAAAGTGATAGTTCCAATGAGTTGTTATAAAGACCTCTTGCAAGGCCACTCCTTATAAAGTGATTAAATCCTCTAACAAGGTCACACATAATAGTGTGTTTTGTAACCTTTAACCACGTTAGCTCCTAACAGGGCTCACTTCTGCAGAGTGAAAAATAGTAACTAGTTACATTGGTGGTTTTTCCCATATTGGGTTTCCACATTAAATCCTGGTGTCTCATGTGTTCATGTTATTTCTTTTATGCTTTCAATTTAATCATTGTGAATGTTTAAGATCTGAAATAAGTAAATCACACTACTTTTATTGAGTTACAACAATTTCTGTGTGTTTACCAAATAACAGCAGCAATCAATTTTATTATTAACATCCAAGGGATTTAAAATATTTATGTGGTAACTAATTCACCCCCCCGCCCCCCACCCCCCGTCTTAGTTACTCCATCTATTTTTCCAACATAGTAACCATTTTTGGAGTGATGCCCTAGTCAAGCCATTCATGTTTGGTTAGGGATCACAGATTACAAAATGAGCTGTGGAGAGGATTGAGAGTATAGAAACATCAATCCAAGAATGTGGTGAGTGAGAAGGAGGTGTGGCCTAACCCCAATCAAAAGGAGAATTTTTCATGAGGTTGTGGAATGGGGTTTTGAAGGAAACAACACTTAAACCCTTGAAACCCTCATTAATAGGCAAAAATTGTGCTTGGGCTATATGGACAACTTGGAGACTCAAGACCTTAAAAATATCCAAGATCTCTAAAAGGGGTATTTGGATTGCTAGTTTATTTTGGCACTTTTTAAGGTATTTTGCAAAATATATCAATTTTTGTGCATTTGGAGGGCTAATCCTTGTAGCCTTTTCCTAGCATTTGAGTGCATTTGCACTTGTGATTTGCAGCTCAATTAGGGTTGAGATCTTGTTTTTGGTTAAGAATCTTACAGAGAGTCCTAAATTATTCCTAGCTATACATTTGACCATATGGAAGATCCAAAGAGAATTAGGGTTATTTGTGTGTCTATGGAGGTTATAAACAAACTTTAACTAACTAGTTGATGTGCACCAGTTTAGCTAGGATCCTTAGAGGCAATAGGGTGTGTAGAAGCGCTATTTGGTCAAGTGAATGACCTAGTAAAGACCCTAAATATTTTGTGGTTTGAGAGCAAGATTGGTTGTCATATCACTTTGCCTTAATCTGAAGTTCTCTAAACTTGTTGATGGTACCCAACAAGTCCTTGAACTTGTCCCACATTTCTTGAGGAGTAGAACAACCATCAAGATGAAACTATAAATTGTTTTGAACACTCAAATAAATTAGACTCATGGCTTAATCCTTCTTATTCCTATGTTGTAAATTCTTATATTGACTCTAAAAAACTAGTTGCATTGTATCTAAACAAGACCACAAACCCTTTGAGCGATGAATTCATTACATAACATTTTTCCATGTGTGATAGTTATGTGGGCTTAGAAGAACTAGACAAGAAGATGTCTTGGCCATTGTTTTATGAAAGCATTTTGAATTTTTATGATATATTGATATTTAATAGAAAATAATGGAAAAATACCTCCAACAATGTAAAAAACCAAACCCCAACTACTAGAAGGAATGTGTATATGAGAAAAGAGAAAAATCTTTCAGCTGAGTATCAAAAATACCTAGAAAAATATACTAGTGAAATGACAAAGAATATAGAAATTTCTCAAGAAGATCTTTTTAGTGCTTTTTTCAAGTTGGAAAATGAAGCTAAAATGAGCAAGTTATGCCCCTTGGAAGATAGTAAGCATCATCTGACTTCGAGAGAAAATAGGTAAACATATGGAAAAAAAAATTTAAAATACCTTCACCATCATGTTTGTCTCAAAATCAGCTTTCTAATGATATTTCATTTTCTTAAAAATGACACTCTATGCTCGAGTTAGAGCCAAAAAATTGACAGTACCTCCAAAAGTGTAATAAAAAAAATTCAAACCCCAAAAAACATCTGAAGGGGCTTTAATTTTGGCCCTTACCCCCCATGTGACTACAATTTTGGTGGTGAAGGTTAGGAGGCTATGCCCTGGTAGCTCAATCGATGAAGGCAATGATACAGTGGCATTTTCCTATAGATTCAATGGCAGTCGAGCGGAGGAAGCAAGGGCCAAGCACCAATGGTGCGACAATTGCCTAGGCAGTTCTATCATTGTTGTTAGGTAGTGTCATGGTGGCTCTCTGGCGACAAAATTTTTAAAATGAAATTTTTTATTTTTTATTTTTCTCTACCTCAAAATGTGTGCCAAGGGTTGTACAACCCTAGTAGGCAAAAAAAAGGCCTCAAATTTGTCCAATGTCCAGAAATGACAAATTTTATATGAAAATAGAGGTTTTGATGTCTTCTAAAGCCAATCGTGAGGTCTGTTTGGCCTCAAAGTGCTCCAAAACTCAAAGACACCCCTATTTTCACAAAAAAAAAAAAAAAAAAAATCTTAAAAAGGTCAGATCTATTCCAAAAAGCCCTCATTCTCACTTTCTTCAAAAAATGAATAAGTTACAATAGATCTGAGTTTGATACCATGAAGGATTTGAGAAATAAAAATCCATAGAAATTGAATAAAATATATATGAAAGAACATGTCATAGAGAAGAAAAGACAAAGAAGGGGCAAGAGTTTTGCTCTAATAATATGGAAAATTATATTATTAGACTGAAAGAATGAATGAAATTTACAATTGATCAATCTCTATAGAAGGAGATCGTAAAACCTAAAAGGGAAACCCTAAGAGGTAAATGATATTTAATAATTAATATCTAATTATTAAATGGAAATGCAAGTGCATAAAGGGAAGTCTTAAGAAGGGAGTAAAGGTAATTTAATAAATAAAATAAAACTAACTCTTTACCCTAACACAATGTTATTATATAACTTCATTCATCCTTTGAATTAATACAATATATTCACATATCCCTTTATTTCTTGTAGAGATACCCTTTACCCTTTTACATATCTTTTCATTTCATGATGCATACACAAATGACTTCTACTTTTATCAAGACTTTTCATCACAAATTTACATAGATTTCTTTCAATGAAATGCCACAAATAGACTTCAATAATCAATCTATAACAACTGCTCAACAAGGACCCATAAAAAGGCTTCCATGAAAACTCAAATAGTACCTCAAAAATATTTTACCACACAACCACATGGATCCATAAATGATCCACTCCCCTGACCTAGGAGATAAGACCATGATCCACATAGTTTCTAAGGTAATCTAAGGCTTATACCCCAAAATTAGTTACAAGATAATAAAAAACCACACAAAGCATAATTCCCAAAATGACATTACAATGTAAATGGACAAAAAGAGGAAAAATCAAAGTGAGGGATTCAACCACATCTATGTGATTTTCATCATTCCTTTCTAAGGTGTTGGGATCAACCTCCCAGGCCTAGGACCATTCTATCGCACAAAATGTATTTTCCCTAAGTACTCCAATGAGGATAGGCATGACCCAATAATTTTGGGATCAACCTCTCAAAAATACATCCTTATTATCTTAATTAATGTAAATTAACAACTCCCATAACCCATTAATTTTATTAATCTTTCCCCTTGATTACAAAACTCGCATATCTAGAAAGCCTACATAGGGTCCTGGTCTCTAACACATAGGATTCTCTAGCAACCACTTCTGGGGCCCAACACCTATTCTCAGCTACTCACCTAGGGCCTCTACCCTACTCAAAAATATAAAACCAAAATCATCAAAGAGTTTAGGGAACAACATTCCTAGGATCCCATACCCCTAGTTTAAACAAGACCCTAATTCATCAGATTGTTGGAAATCTGACTAAAAAGATGATTGTTGAAAAAATAAAGAAGATTGATTACAAAGAGGGAGATTGTCGATGAAGAATGTTTTCAATCATTGTTTTGTCACTAATGTCAAACCTACTATTTGTTGGAATGACAATTTCTTATAAGATCCAAGTACTATCACTTATTTGATTGATGAAGAGGATTTAATCAACAAGATGTAACAAAAGCACCTAAGGGAAAAGTTGAGTTATGGTTTTGTAATGAAGTGCAAGGATCAGTTAAGATAATGGTAAAATAATGTATTGATAATACACTTGAAGATATAGAGGTTGGTCACACTTAGAAACTTTAGAAACATAAGTTGCAACAAGGTTGTCTACAAACCTTAACTAAGTTCATTAGTGAGTGCTAAGCAAGCTAGTTCGAGCTGAGAAAATTTGTAGTTAGTGCTAAGCAAATGCAAAATCTAGTGTGTGTCAAGTGATACAAAAGGAGCTGAGCATGTTGAGGTGCCAAGCAAACTAATAGGTTTCAAGCATCAGAAAAACTTAGTGAATGCCGAGTCAATCCATAGTAGGTTTCGAGCATTAATAAAATGTAGTTAGTGTCGAGTAACACAGTATGTGCCAAGCACCAGAATTTCAATAGTGCCAAGCTACTACATTATTTGAAAAGTCAAAGATTTGCCAGATCTAAGTCGACAAGTTTGCTACCTTGAATCTTATGAACTAGATGGAGGATAAGGATGATGAGCTAGTGCCATAGAATTTTAGATAAACTATTTTTGGGTGAATTCAAAAGGATTCTTCATGATGTTTCTAGAAAGAACAAGATATGAGTTAGATTCAATGAATCCTACCTAATCAATTCAAACTAAAATTAAAGGAGGGAAGAATCGAGCAGGAAAAATATTTTCCTAACTTCTATTTAAGGAGTCATGGGCCAAGAAGAAAGAGTAGTTGGGGTGCCAAAATACGAAGTTGTTCAAGGATGTCAAGGAGAAGGTATTAAGAAGGAAGAATAGAGTACAGAGACTCTACTTTGATAAGTGACCATATAGGAGATTGCATTGGTACATTGAGCATGAAGACTCAAATACAGGAATCTTGAAAGGAGGACAAGCTATTAGAATGGCAAAGACTGAAAGCTAGGTAAATTGTAAAGAGCTGAATAGAGATCTAAAATCTGCAAGTTAAGTTGTGAATTATATGAGGTCAAGAGCCCTTGTTGTTACCCTCTAAAAACTGTGCAAGCTAGGGTAAAATCCTATGAACTTAGGTTGGTTTAGCAAACATTTTGAAATCCCTCAATAGGGTGGCATTCTAAGTAAATGTTCAAAAGTCCTCTAACTAGGCCCACTTCTAATAGGGTGGTTAAATCCTCTAACCAGGTCACATTTAATAGTGTATTGTAACCTTTAACAGGGCAGGGCTTTCATAGGGTATCACTTCAAAAGAGTGAGAATTGAGTAGCATGTTACTAGTGGTTTTTCCCAAATTGGGTTTCCATGTAAAATAGTGTGTTATGTGTTGATCTTTCATGTGTTATGCTTATATGTTGATTTATAATAACTTGCTAAGTAGGAAAAGTTTAACCTTGGATGCATGAATAGTTTAATAGGCTCACTTTACTTGATGGAAAAGGTTTTAATTGGACATTTGGACATTGAATAACTGATTCACCCCCCCTCTCAGTTATTCTAAAGCATTTCTAACAATTGGCATTAGAAGTAGGAAGATCAAGATGTCCAAGAGAGAAGTTCCCAAGCTTAACAGAGACAACTTCACTACATGGAAAAGGTTGATGAAGTTGCACCTTGGATCAATAAGTGACCATGCTCAAACCTCAATTGAAGTAGAACATGTTGATCTAGATATATCTAAAGTAGAAGATATGAGGAAAAAGAAGGAGCACAATCAAGCAATACTGGAGATTTCCTCTACCCTCAACTATGTTGAATTTGATGACATCAAGGGATGTGACTCTACATTTAAGATGTGGAGAGCTTTGACTGATATATATGGAGGAGATTAGAATGTTTAGAGAGTAAAAAGAGAAAGCCTCAAAGTAAAGTTTCATGACATGAAAATGGAGGAAGGTGAGAATGCTGCTCAATATGCCTCTAGAATGAAAGAATTGGCAAGTGCAATAAGAAGTTTGGGTGGTCATTTGGAAGATGATACTGTCAATAGAAAATACATAAGAACCTTGCTCCCCATCTATGCTATTAGAGTTTTAGCTATCCAAGAGCTAAGCTGTGTCCCAGGGAATCAGTTAACTTTTGAAGGAATAGTAGGAAGACTCACTACATTTGAGTTGTCCAATTTTGATAACTGCAAACCTAAGAATCTTGAATCTACTTTCAAGGCCAAGCTATCATTAAAAGACACTGAGGAGGTGAAATCAAAGAAGAAGAAGAAAAAAGTAAAGAACGCATCCAATGACAGTAGCATAGATAAAGAAGATGTAGAACAATTTGAAGCATTACTAGATAGAAGATTCCACAAAGGCAAAGATAAATTCAAAGGTAAGCTTCCTATCATTTGTTTTAATTGTAATGAAGTGGGACATATTGTAGTGAGATGTACACAAAAGAATAATTACAAAGAAGGAAACAAGAACAAGAACAAAAGAGAAGGTGATGGCAGAGAGAAAGGCAAAAAGTGCTACATTGTTGAAGAAGAAGATTCTGATGAAAATGATGATGAGGTAGTTTATGTAGCCATGAAGGATTAATCAGATGAAGATGAGAAAACAAAACCAGTAACCTGTGTGAACAAAAATGGAAACTAGATCATAGATAGTGAATGCTCACATCACATGACAAGAGACAAAAGTAAGTTTATTACCTTTACTCAGTATGATGGAAATAGTGTTGTAATGATGCTTCATGTCAAATCAAAGAAAAAGGTTCTATTAAACTTACAAAGAAAATTTCATGTGATAATGCATACTATATTGAAGGATTGAATTATAATCTGTTGAGTGTATCATAGTTAGGAAATATAACTTGTAAAGTAGAATTTAGAAACAAAACTGCCAAAATCTATGACACTGATGGAAATCTAATAGGAAAAGGTGAACAAACTAGGAGTAATCTATTTTACCTAGATATGGAAGATGCAACTCGTCTTATCATGAAACTTGATGATGTTTGGTTATGGCATAAAAGGTTATGTCATGTTAACTTTAATAATCTGAATATCATCAACAAAAAGAAGAAAGTTAGAGGTTTTCCTAAGCTAAAAAATCCTGAAAACACAATGTGCAAACAATATCAACTAGGAAAGATGACCAAGTCAAGTTTCAAAAGTAAACTCTACGTTTCCAAAGAAGTACTAGAGTTAGTGCATACTAACTTATGTGGCCCAATAGATGTGCAAAGCTACCAAGGAGATAGATACATAATGCTATTTGTGGATGACTATTCTAGGATGATGACTGCCATGTTCTTAAAGCAAAAATCTGGTGCATTTCAAATTTTTAAGTGATATTTGGCCAGGGTTGAGAAAGAAATAGGAAAGATTTTGAAGTGCCTAAGATCAGAGAGAGGAGAGTTTACATCAAAAGAATTTGAGGCATTTTGCAATGACAAAGGAATCAAGAGACAAACATCAACACCAAGAACTCCTCCTCAGAATGGGATTGCAGAAAGAAGAAATAGATCAGTGATAGATTGTGCAAAAACTTTGATGATGGAGAAAAATTTTGTTCTGAAGTACTGGAGAGAAGTTATAAGTACTATTGTATACACCTTAAATTGAGTACAAGTCAAAAAAGGTACAAATGTAACACCTTTTGAATTATGATATGGTCAATCACCTAATGTAAAATATTTCAAAGTATTTAGTTGTAAATTCTATATTCTTAAAGATACTAGAAATGGAAAGTTTGATGCAAAAAGTGATGAAGGCATATTCCTTGGATACTCCACTAGAAGCAAAGCATATAAATGTCTAAATATTAACACTAACAAGATTGTGGAGAGTGCAAATGTAAATTTTGATGAGCATGTAGAAGTTCAAGTTGATGAATCTAAGAAACCAAAAGATTATAGATCTTTTGTATACCTCTATGAAGGAATGCTTATTGAAGATGATGTTACCAATCAAGTTGGGAATCAAAAACAAGTTTCAGTATCAGCTAAGTCATAGCTAGTGAATGCCAAGTTGCATTCAGAAGTTGAGTAGCAAAATGAAGATAATGCACATTCTAATTTTGAAATTAGTACACACAGAATAGTTAATGAAATACCAAATAGTGATGTACAAAGTGATTCTAAAGCTGAAGGATCAAACATGGAAACAAGGATAGAACCAAGACTATCGAGGTATGTGAGAAGACATCAACCTTTTAGAACAAATCATTGGAGATATGGAAGCAAGACCAATGACAAGGAATGGAATAAGGAATGAATCATGTATTCTGAGCAAGATTGAACCCAAAACAGTGAAAGATGCACTGCAAGATGATAATTGGCATAAAGCTATGGAAGAGGAGATAGATCAAATTGAGAAGAACAAAACCTAGACCCTAGTTCCTAGACTAGTTGATAAGAATGTAATTGGTACGAAATGGGTCTTTAGAAACAAGCTTGATGAGAATGTTGAGATAACAAGAAATAAAGCTAGACTAGTCTGCAAAGGTGATGCACAAGAAGAAGGATTGGACTATGGGGAAACATTTTCCCTTGTTGCAAGAATGGAAAGAGTGATAACACTACTTGCATATGCTGCTTACAAAGGTCTCAAAGTCTACCAAATGGATGTAAAGTCTACTTTTTTAAATGGTATATTTGAAGAGGAAGTCTACATAGAACAACGAGATGGATTTGTTGATAACAACAACAAAGATATGGTTTGAAAATTGCATAAAGCACTCTATGGTCTAAAGTAAGACCCTAGAGCATGGTATGAGAGACTGCACAAATATCTTGTGAAGATAGGATTTGAGAGAATAGATGACAACAACAACCTATATATCAAGGTAGAAAAAGGTAAAGACATTTTGATATCTGAAATCTTTGTTGATGATATAATATTTGGAGGCAAAGATGTTGTATGCAAAGATTTTACTGACCAAATGAAACATGAGTTTGAGATGTCAATGTTTGGAGAAATCAAATTCTTTGTTGGATTGCAAGTACATCAACTTAAGGATGGCATATTTGTGACCCAATCAAATTATATCAAGGAGATACTCAAGACATTTGGATTAGAAGACACAAAACTAGTCAGTACACCAATGGTAACAGGAGATAAGTTATCCAACAATGATAAGTCAGCTGAAGTAAATCAAACAATGTATAGATCAATGATTGGAAATTTCTAGTATGTTGTACATAGTAGACCATACATTGCTTTAGCTATTGGAATAGTGGCAAGATTTTTTGCTAACCCAAGACAAAATCATCTGATGGCAGTAAAGAGAATACTGAGGTATCTAAAAGGAACAGATGACTTTGGCTTGTACTAGAAGAGGAGTGAAATATTGAGTTGAAAGCCTACATTGATCCAGACTAGGGAGGTAATGTTGATGATAGAAAGAGTACCAGTGGAGGAGCACTTTTCTTAGGCAAAAGATTGATTACTTGGACTAGCAAGAAGCAAAGTTGTACCTCACAGTCCACAGCAGAAGCTAAGTATGTTGTTGTTGCTATTAATTGTACTAATATTGTATGGATCTGATGGGGACACAACCCAACAACCAGAATAGACACAATAGGAAGGGGAAATTATATTAACTAAGAAAATAAGCTAGTACAAACAGTGCAGAGAAAATAAACTTCAAAACATGCCCTGCGGGCTTACAATAGCATAAATCTGGAGAATATTTCTCCTTTTAGCACCTCCTCTCAAGCTCCAATCCGAACTGCCTTTTACAATGCCAGAAATCTCCTTAAATAGACCCCAGAGGGTTAAGGACTAGGAGTACATTCTAGAAAGTGCTAGTAGGCATCCACTGACAAAATAGAAGGTTCCGGAAGCTGCGTTAGAAGTCGGTGCAATTCTAGAAGAATCTAGAAACGGTAGCCGAACTTCCGGGAGGCATAACTTTTGAACCGTAACTTCGATTGATGAACCGTTTACATTTTCGGAAAGCTCTCGAAGCGCTCTATAGCCATATGGACCAGCTTCACTCATCCCCCATTTTTCGACCCTTTTAAGGTCATTTAATGCCCCAAACCTGACTTTGAAGCATTCTTAGGGGGTCTCCAAAACCCGAAAAACTGCAATAACTTTCAAACCGTGGGGCCTTTTGACCTGATTCTTTTTTTGGAATGCTCTAAATCTCGATTACATTCATCTGGCCAAGTCACACCTTCTAGGTCACCAAAATGATGGTCAAATTGCATGCTCCTATTTTTTCGGGATTTTTAAATGCACTGATAGTTGAACTATGAGAGTTGGAACCTTTATTTGAGCCAAATGGGTATCCAAAAATGTAAAGACATAAAATAGAAACTAAGACTAAGTACATTTTTTTGGGTGACACAGGATTGCCCTTATACCTCTAGATGCTCCTGCATCAGACACCCAGGGTAGATTGAAAAGTGACCCTGTCACTTTATGGATGGTAGAGGAAATCCCAAATGGGAAACCTCAGCTGCTGAAATCCAAGTTGAGTCTTCGATCGGTCATCCTTTCCATTTGACCAAATACTCTTCATACTGCCTATTTCTGGTACTCCTACCCACACGATGATCTAGAATGTCTTCTATCTCCTCCTTCTTAGAAGCAGGAATTGGGCATGGCTCTAAAACCAGCTCCTCATCTGCACCATCATCATGATACTCTGTTAAATCTGCAATGTTGAAAATGGGAGAAATGTGAATACCATCTGGCAGCTCCACCTCATATGCATTTCCTGAGTTATGTTTCTTCAAAACCTTGCAGGGGCCAAATTTCTTCATTTTCAGCTTGTTGTAAGTACCAACTGGAAATCTTTCTTTTCGTAAGTGCACCATGACAAGATCCCCTACTTGGAATTCCTTATGTCTTCTCCTTTGATCAGCCCTAGCTTTATACTCTTGATTCATCTTGATAATGTGTGCTTGGACCTCCTCATGTAGACGCTTGATGTGTTCAGCAAAATCCTCAGCTTCAGCACTTGTTCTCTCCCCTTGTTCTATCTTCCTCAATTCTGGTGCAGTCCTTGGGCTATTTCCATATACAATTTGAAATGGTGATTTTCTAGTACTCCTATTTACAGAGTTATTATAAGCAAACTCTGCCTGTGGTAGAATCAAATCCCATCCCTTGGGCTTATCTCCAACTAAACATCTCAGCAAATTGCCCAGACTTCTATTTACCACTTCTGTTTGGCCATCAGTCTGTGGGTGATGCGTGGAACTGAATTTCAAGTCTGTTCTCAACTTCTTCCACAATGTCCTCCAGAAATACCCCACAAATTTAGTATCTCGGTCAGAAACTATACTCCTTGGAAGACCATGTAGTCTTACCACCTCTTTGAAAAACAAGTCTGCAATATGGACAGCATCATGAGTTTTGTGGCATGGAATGAAATGTGCCATTTTGGAGAACCTATCAACCACCACGACTACTAAGTCATTACCCCTTTGTGTCCTTGGCAATCCAAGAACAAAATCCATACTTATGTCCTCCCATGGCCTTGATGGAACAGGCAATGGCTGATATAGGCCAGTATTTTGACTAAACCCCTTGGCAACTTGACAAACCTGGCAACTCTGTACAAACTTCTTCACATCCTATGTAATTTGAGGCCAAAACTAATGTTCTCTAAGAATGGCAATGGTCTTATCCCGACCAAAATGTCCTGCCATCCCTCCACTATGTTTCTCCTTAATCAGATTTTCCCTCATGGAACTCCTTGGAATGCACAATTGACTACCTTTGAACAACATGCCATCCTGAATCAAATAATCTAACCACTTGGTTCTATCTACAGCCATAGGTTCTTTACAAGCTTTCCATGCTTCAGCAAAATCAGGATCCTTGGGGTACAAATTCTTGAGTTCATCAAACCCAACTACTTCAACCTACATTGTTGTAAGCAACAATTGTCTCCTACTTAATGCATCTGCAACCCTGTTAGATTTTCCACTTCTATGCTTTAACACAAATGTATAACTCTGCAAGAATTCTACCCACTTCATATGCCTTTGATTCAATTTACCTTGGCTATTTAGGTACTGTAATGCCTGATGATCAGTATACAAAACAAATTCCTTTGGCAATAAATAATGCCTCCATTTCTTTAAGGCCTAAACTATTTCATAGAATTCTTGATCATAAACAGAATACTTCTTCTTTGCATCATTCAATTTTTTACTAAAATATGCAATAGGCTTACCTTCTTGGCTTAATACAGCCCCAATAGTGCTACCACTAGCATCACAATCCACCTGGAATACTTTTCTAAAATCTGGAAGTGCCAACACAGGCTGTTCAGTCACCTTCTTCTTCAGCAATTCAAAACTTCTCGCAGCTGTTGTAGTCCATTTGAACTCTTTTCTATCCCCTCTTATTGTATCAGTTAGAGGTGCACATATGCCACTGAAATTCTTATAAACTTTCTCTAAAAACTAACCAGACCATGAAATGATCTTACCTCAGTAGCAGACCTTGGAGTAGGCCATTCCAAGATGGCTTTTACCTTCTCTGGATCCATTTTGAGACCTTCAGGTGATATAACAAATCCCAAATAGACTAACTCCCTTTTTGCAAAGACACACTTCTTTAGATTAATTAATAGTTTCTCTTCCCTTAGCCTTTCAAGGACACTACGAATATGCAGTAAATGTTCTTCCAAAGTCTTGCTGAAAATTAAAAAATCATCCAAATAGACAGTAACAAATTTTCCCAAGAACTTCTTAAGTACCTCATTCATGAGCCGCATGAAGGTGCTTGGGGCGTTTGTCAATCCAAAGGGCATGACTAACCACTCATAAAGACCCTCCTTGGTCTTGAAGGCTGTTTTCCACTCATCTCCTTCTCGAATCCGTATCTGATGATAGCCACTCTTCAGATCTATCTTTGTGAAGTACTGAGCTCCACTCAAGTAGTCCATAAGATCATCCATCCTTGGTAAAGGAAACCGGTACTTGATGGTTATCCTATTTATAGCTCGAGAATCTGTACACATCCTCCACTCTCCATCCTTCTTTGGTGCAAGTACTGCAAGTACTGCACATGGACTCAGGCTCTCTCGAATCAAGCCCTTCCTCAACAGCTCCTGAACCTATCTATTTAGCTCCTCTGTTTCAGTAGGAGTCATCCTGTGAGCAGCCTTGTTAGGCAAACTAGCTCCTGGAATCAGATCTATTTGATGATTGATTTGCCTTACTGGTGGCAATCCATCTGGAACATTATCAAAGATAATATCTCCAAATTCTCCTAGTAAATCTGAAACTTCAAATGGTATTTCACTACTACCTTCTTTATCTTTTCTAGGAATCAAAGCATAGCACATGCGCTGATGTTTCATGCCATCTAAAAACTTCCTTCCATCAACAAGACAAATCCTAGCACTGCTACATACCTTTTCACCTTCCTTTTTCATGGGCTTCAATTTGTGGTGAACTCCATCCTTTATCAGAGAGTATGTGTTTGCATGTCCATCATGTATTGCATGTCTATCAAACTTCCATGGTCTACCCAACAATAGATGGCAAACATCCATTGAAATAACATCACAAAGAATTTCATCATGGTAACTCCCAATTTTGAATTTTACTAAACATTGTTCACTTACCAAGACCTTATGATCATCTTTTACCCAAGAAATCCGATAGGGCTGGGGATGTTTCTCCCTCTTGAGCTTCAGCTTAGAGACCATCTCTTCGGATACCAAGTTATCAGTGCTACCACCATCAATGATCACATCACAACATTTATCCTCACACTTGCATCTGGTACGAAACAAACTCCTCCATTGTCCTGGTTCATTTTCACCACTTAGTAGGACTCTTTCATTTACCAAGGTCTCTCCTCTTTCTGCATCCTCTGAATGTGATGATTGTGCATCCTCATCCACATGAGCAACCCTAGCTTGGCCCTCAGCTCTCCTATTTGTCCTTCCTTGTTGTTGAGGGCATTCAAAGGCACGATGACCTTCTTCATTGCAATGGAAATAGGTACCACGAAAGCCTCCTCTTCCTTGCCCACGTCCTCTACCTCTTCCTCTTTGATTTCCAAAGTCTTGATCGCGGGAGTGGTTGAAACCCTCATTCCTCTGGTTCCTGCTAGTACTCTCATCTTCATTTTTCTTTTGAGTTTCATTGCGGCCTCCAGATGATCTACTGCTTCCCCTTCCTCCTTGACCGCGCCCTCTTTGTCTTCCTTCAAACCTTTTACTCAGCTTCTCTTCAACTCGTAGGGCAAACTGGTATGCTTCTTCAACGCTGGTCATTCTTACCAAACTTAATTCCTCCTGGATGCTAGGTCGCAACCCACTGATATAACGAGCAACCTTCTCCTTATTTGCTTCTGCATGCCCTGCTCTAATCAGGAGTCGGTAAAACTCCTCTGTATATTCTTGGACTGATCTTCCTGCTTGCTTTAACCCATGCATCTTCTTAAATAGATCAAGCTCGTAGTCCACAGGAATGAACTGCTTCTTCAATTTGTCCACCATGCGATCCCATCTTGTGATCTTCTCCTTTCCTCTTCTAAGTCTTTCCAGTTGAATCTCTTGCCACCAGATTTTGGCATGGCCTTTTAGTTTGGCCTTTGCAAACTTAACCCTATCTGGGTCCCTTATATCCTCATACTCAAAGTATTCATCCAGTTCATTGATCCAATCGATCAACTCATCTGGTTTCAAATTTCCCGAAAATATACCCACTTCAATTGTAGGTCTTTTCCCAAACCTAGAAGTGGCCCTAAAAAGCCTTTCCTCTACAGGATTCAGAACTTCCCCGTCAACTTCCATTACTTCCTCTTCATTGTCATCCTCACTATTGTCATCTGCGGCAATATTTTCTCCTCTACGAAGCTCCTCTTGCAATGCTTGTACCTGTCTCTGGAGGGCTCTAACCTCCTCAGGATCAATAGCTCTGGCCCTTCCACCACACTCTCTTCATGGGGGCATCTTCTAACTCAAACCCACAACCACACAGTCCTGGTGCAAACTGCGTCACAGTCGGCGCTCTGTCTACACACTCAGGAAAACCCGCTCTGATACCACTTGATGGGGACACAACCCAACAACCAGAATAGACACAATAGGAAGGGGAAATTATATTAACTAAGAAAATAAGCTAGTACAAACAGTGCAGAGAAAATAAACTTCAAAACATGCCCTGCGGGCTTACAATAGCATAAATCTGGAGAATATTTCTCCTTTTAGCACCTCCTCTCAAGCTCCAATCCGAATTGCCTTTTACAATGCCAGAAATCTCCTTAAATAGATCCCAGAGGGTTAAGGACTAGGAGTACATTCTAGAAAGTGCTAGTAGGCATCCACCAACAAAATAGAAGGTTCCAGAAGCTGCGTTAGAAGTCGGTGCAATTCTAGAAGAATCCAGAAACGGTAGCCGAACTTTCGGGAGGCATAACTTTTGAACTGTAACTCCGATTGACGAACCATTTACATTTTCGGAAAGCTCTCGAAGTGCTCTATAGCCCTATGGACCAGCTTTTCTCGTCCCCCATTTTTCAACCCTTTTCAAGGTCATTTAATGCCCCAAACTTGACTTTGAAGCATTCTTAGGGGGTCTCCAAAACCCGAAAAACTGCAATAACTTTCAAACCGTGGGGCCTTTTGACCTGATTCTTTTTTTGGAATGCTCTAAATCTCGATTACATTCATCTTGCCAAGTCACACCTTCTAGGTCACCAAAATGATGGTCAAATTGCATGCTCCTATTTTTTTGAGATTTTTAAATGCACTGATAGTTGAACTATGAGAGTTGGAACCTTTATTTGAGCCAAATGGGTATCCAAAAATGTAAATACATAAAATAGAAACTAAGTCTAAGTACAATTTTTTGGGTGACACAGGATTTCCCTTATACCTCTGGATGCTCCTGCATCAGGATCAAACATATGTTGCAAGGTATGAAGGAAGAGGTAACTAAACCTATGATACTCTATTGTGATAACACAAGTGCCATCAACATATCAAAGAATCATGTGATGCATGCCAAAACAAAACATATTGAGATTAAGTATCACTATGTAAGAGAATTGGTGGAAGAAAAGCAAGTAAGCATGGAATATGTTAGCTTAAAGGAACAAATTGTTGACATCTTTACAAAAGCACTACATAAAGATGATTTTGAGTATCTTAGAGGTAAATTAGGGTTGATACCCCTATCCAAAGTTGTTTGAGTAAAAAGCAAGACTACCCTGTATCAAATAAGTTGATTGCTAAAATATTACAAATTGATGCAGTGGATATTTAATTTAGGATCATGCCTAAAGTAATAAAAGTGTTGAAGTTCCAAATTAGTCACAAGAAAGGTGACAGAGGGAGAAATTGGAGTACCTACAAATGCTATACTTGCATGTTAAGATAGTAAGATACTATGTCTTTGGCATTGTTGTCAAAGAGGGAAATATAGTAGAAACTAATCAAATCTGTAGGATCAAATGAACAGAGGGAGAAACAGTTGATATAAAAATAGTAGAAAATGATCAATGCATGCAGAGCAAGAAATAATGTAAGAGGGATTTAGGAGCAACACAAGAACAAAGTGAACAGTGGTGAGCCATGAAAAAGAGAAAGAAAAAGAATGTTTAGATATATAAAGGGAGAATAGAAAATGGCAGAAAATAGACCAAAAAGAAATAGCAGCTCAAAAGGAGAAAATAGTGCAAACAAGACAAGAATCAATTAGAGGAATAGTAGAACAAAAAGGGAGAAGATAGTTTATTAGCAAAAGAACTCAGAGGAATTCATAAGCTAGTTTATGTTGCTGATAAAATGACTAGTTTGGAATAAAAGTTTCTTTTTTGGCATTTGATTTACTATTTTAACCTAGCTAGCATTTTGTTAACTTGGTTGATCAATTTGGTTTTCCATCAATGCCAACAATGGAGATTGTTGGAAATCTAATTGAAAAGATTATTGTTGAAAAGACAAAGAAGATTGATTGCAAAGAGGGAGATTGTTGATGAAGAATGTTTTCAATCATTGTTTTGTCACTAATGTCAAACCTATTATATGTTGGAATGAAAATTTCTTATATAAGATCCAAGTACTATCACTTAGTTGATTGATGAAGAGGATTTAATCAACAAGATGTAACAAAAGCACCTAAGGGAAAGGTTGAGTTATGGTTTTGTAATGAAGTGCAAGGATCAGTTAAGACAATGGTAAAATAATGTATTGAAAATACACTTGAAGATATAGAGGTTGGTCAAACTTAGAAATTTTAGAAGCATAAATTGCAGCAAGGTTGTCTACAAAGCTTAACTAAGTTCATTAATGAGTGCCGAGCAAGCTAGTTCAAGCTGAGTAGATTTTCAATTAGTGTCAAGCAAATGTAAAATCTAGTGTGTGTCGAGTGATACAGAAGGAGACGATCATGTTCAGGTGTCAAGCAAAGTAATAGGTTTCGAGCATCAGAAAAACTTAGTGGATGGCAAGTGAATCCACAATAGGTGTCGAGTATCAGTAAAATATAGTTATTGTCGAGTAACACAATATGTGTCAAGCACCAAAATTTCAATAGTGTTCAGCTATTGCATTATTTGAAAAGTCAAAAATTTGCTAGATCTAAGCGAACAACTTTATTACCTTGAATTTTCTGAACCGGATGGAGGATAAGGATGATGACCTGGTGGCACAAAATTTTAGATAAACTATTTTTGGGCAAATTCAAGAGGATTCTTCATGATATTTCTAGAAAGAACAAGATATGAGTTAGATTCAATGAATCCTACCTAATCCATTCAAAATAAAATTAAAGGAGGTAAGAATCAAGCGGGAAAATCATTTTCCAAACTTCTATTTAAGGAGTCACAGGCCAACAAGCAAGAGTAGCTAGGGTGCCAAAATGTGAAGTTGCTAAAGGATGTCAAGGAGAAGGTATTAAGAAGAAAGAATAGAGCATAGAGACTCTGCTTCGATAAGTGGCCATATAGGAGATTGCACTATTACATTGAGCATGAAGACTCGAGGAGAGGAAGCTTCAAAGGAGGACAAGCTGTCAAAATGGCAGAGACTGAAAGCTAGGCAAATTGTGAAGAGCTGAATAGAGATCTAAAATCTACAAGTTAAGTTGTGAGTTGTATAAGGTCAAGAGCCCTTGTTGTTACTCTCTAGTTGTATCAAGTCAAGATCCCTTGTTGTTACTCTCTAACAATTGTGAAAGCTAGAGTAAAATCATGTGGACTTAGGTTGGTTTAGCAGTGATTTGTAAATCCTTTAACTGGGTGGCATTCCAAGTGAATGTTCAAAAGTCCTCTAACCAAGCCCACTTCTAATAGGGTGGTTAAATCCTCTAACCATGTCACATTTAACAATGTGTTGTAGCCTTTAACAGGGTAGGCTTTCACAGGGCATCACCTTAGAAGAGTGAGAATTGAGTAGCATGTTACTAGTGGTTTTTCCCAAATTGGGTTTCTATGTAAATCATTGTGTTATGTGTTGATCTTTCATGTGTTATGCTTGCATGTTGATTTATAGTAACTTGCTAAGTAGGAAAAGTTTAAGCTTGGATGCATGAACAGTTTAATAGGCTCACTTTACTTGATGAAAAAAGTTTTAATTGGACATTTGGACCTTGAATAACTGATTCACCCCCCCCCCCCCCCCGCTTAGTTATTCTAAAGCATTTTGAACACATATAAGCATCGTAGTACATAATTAATCAAGAGTCACAAAGACTATAAGTACATGCCTTTAAACTAATTTCCAATACGAAGTATAAATTGTATATATCACATTAAAAATTTACATTCGTGTAGTGTCTTAAACAACAATTTGAAGCATCAATACTCAAGTGCTAAGTCAAATAGGTTAAAATCCCCAAATCAAGCATACATAATTCTAAAGCATATAATATAAATTTGTAGTATGCAAAAGAAACCATGGATAAGAACACATGAAAGATATCCCGATACAATATTCTATGACTTGACTTACCAACAACTCTCTAACAGAAAATAATATATCCTCCAAAAACTAGTGGCTAAATACCATAGGAAATACATAACAATTTTCACAAATAGAAACTAAAAACATCTAATTTAATATAGAAATTTAATATAATTTATAGTACATAAAGATAACATATCAATATATTTATATTTAATCACACAAATAACGTAGTTAATAAGTTCAATCCATACGTCAAGTCATATGGATATTCAATGGAAACAAGAGCAAATAGAAAATAAATCCAACTTGAGATACATCATTCAAACCCACTCCAATCTTAAAAACCTCCATGGTTAAAGAAGAATTAATTCCACAAAAATAAGTTCCTCTCTCAACCCCTTAAACTCTCACTTATAACTCTCTCTCCAAAAGGAAATAAACTTACAATTCCTTAAAGAATTATACTCATAAACTCTTCCTTACATATCATTAATTTTTATCCATAAAAATATTCATAAAAGTACAACAAATCTCTCTTCTACCTTTTAGCCATCCTCCCCCTTTATATTTTCATTTTACACTACATATGTATGTTCTTGAGTAGATTTCATAGCACTTTATGGGAAAAGACACCAACCTTTTAAATAGAAGTAATTCCAAAATCCAAAATTATCTTTGTTTATGTAATTAACTACTATTTGACAAGTTGTTTACATGATCATACAAATATCTAAATCATGTACGCATAATTCTAAACACTAGAATTCACCAATCAAATAATAAAAAGAAGGGTGGGGGGGGGCACAAACACACACACACACATAGTTACAAGCAATGAAGGAGGAGTGCAACATAGAGTTAGGATGAAAGGGGTATTACAAAAACCCTTGCATTTTTAGTAAATCAATCAAATGGAGAGAAGGAAATCAGAAGCCTACCTTGTACATTCAAAGTATCTTTTGTTTCCCAAAATAATGCTACAGTAAATTCAATCCAAGTTGTTCCATAATGAAAACTTTCCAAGTTTTTCTCCAATTTGAGCTATTTATTTTTTGGTTCAAGCTAGGGCATCATGTGTATGGCTTTCCTAAAGCCATTTTCCCACCTTATGAATTGACCCTTTTTCTTAAGTATGATAATGATTTATTAAAGGGTTTTGAGTGATAGTAAGTTTATGATTTAAAGTAAAGGCATTTGCAAAATTTTATCATAGGAAGGATTATCTCAATGCCTAAGTATGAAGGGCGAAAGTATTTTAAATATTATTGTAATGGGGAGTGTTGTATTTCCAAAATGCCTAGAAGTGAGAATTTATTATAAAGGCATTATATATTTTGCAGAAAATTAGAAAATGTTAGTGTACAAAGGGGGTTGTAATTTTGCATTTGATATTAAATGTAAATATTTAAATGGATGATGTCATTATAAATCATTCCATTTAAATATAGTTTTAAAATTCAAAGATTAAGGAGGTGATTAAGATTGATTGTGTGTAAGTCATGTGGGCCTTGATGATGAGTTTCCAAAGTTATATTCACCTACCACCTTAATTTGGTGAAGATGTTAGTTTTTAGATTGTAGCATGATTCGTGAGGATGACGTATTTCATTTTCTAGCTAATCTAATAAAAATCATGGATTGGTTTCCAATTTAGGGGATAGTGTATATTGTGGGTTTTTTAACCTATTTATACCCCCTTCCTTAGCATTTTTCAATTAGTTCTTGCATCCTATCTCATTGTAGGAGGCTTTGTTGTTTCTCCTTGCAAAGAGAGTCTTGTATGTAACTCATGCCCTATATTGTGATGCATTTTTTGAGCATTTGCTCCTTCTGAAAGTAATATAACAGTGATCCTCTTTGGCCTTATTATTAGTTTTTCATTATTTTTGAGAATTTCTAACTTCAAGTTGGTGTGGCTTCATTAATCTTTGGTTTAAACTAAATGTTTGAGAGGCATTTAAGAAACAGTTTAATGAGAAGAGTAAGTGTAACTTTTATGTAATCTGGTTTGAAAGGGGGATTGATTGTAAGGAAAATTATATATTGTATATTTGTTACTTGTATATAGTTTTTGACTCGCCTTTTTAAAAAAGGGGGAGTGATTGTAAGGAAAATTATATATTGTATATGTAAAAGGAGGGATAAGGTAGAGAATAGAGGAAGGGGGTAATATTGTAATAAGGAGACATAAGTATGTAAAGATGGTATATAAATAGAAAATTATCCACATTTTGAAAAAAAAATTATAGCCATGTGAATAAATTCACAAACTTTGAAATTTTGAGTTTTTGTATCAATGCTAAAGGGGGAGATTGTTGATGATTTCACTAAGAGGAGAATATGAAAAATTATTTTGGTTTCATTTATAGAAACATATTACTTGTATAAAGTCAACATATTTTGGAGATACAATTTTGGGTTGATAACTTAGAAAATTGTCTAAGTATCAAAGAATTTATCTATCAACACATATAACATTTTCATCGGCATGGTGCACACATGAAGTTTTGGTATGTGCATAATTACCTGGTGATAGTACAGAGTGTCAGGATATTGTACCTATGTGTGTCAGTCATTATGAGTAGTACAAATAGAGATATGAAGGATTTAGTGATTGCAAGTATGCACAGGAAAAATAAGACAAAGATAAGGAAACAGATATTTTCAGTTAAGGAATTGTTGTGTTTAGAAAACTATTACTTAACCAATTAGGAAAAACATCCTAGATGTCAACCCTAAGTGAGAAAAGGTTAGTTTTTTATGTTGGGGCATGTGTGAAGATATGAAGGCCAACATTACAAAATAACATGGTATAAAGGAAAGAACTTTGGACGTGAAGTTATATAATGTTTTTGTGATAGTTATGCTATTGTTCTGTAATGTGAATTTGATGTTGAGATGAGTAAGAGACATTCTATGTGAAGATTGTATAGTGAGCTACAAAGGTTTATTCAAGTATTGATGATATTAGCATTGGCAAGAGGTTTTTATATCAATATATTTTGTGTATAGAATATTATTAAATATTGCATGTTTGGGTGCTAAGATCATTTTACATACATTTTCTAATTTTAATAACAACTCCTAATAGTGTCAAGGCTTCTAACAAGGCCTAGTCCTCTAAGAAGGACTGAGACACTATACAAATGTAATAAACTCCTAATAGGGTCAATATATTTCACAAGAAACTTTTGATTAGTGGATCATTTTGTGGGTTAGATCTCCACCAAGGTTTTCCCTTGTCCAGGGTTTCCCTAGTTTAAAAATAATGGTGTTATGAGTTGCATTGTGTTACTTTTATGTTTACTTTTCAGTTTATTCCCATGTGCATGTTTTAAGATCAGTAATGATATCCATAGTTAGGCAAAATGTTTAAAAATATTGATACACCCCCCCTCTCAGTATTTCCTATTTCTAATAGAGCCTTGTACTTATTGTTTTACTTGGTCTCTCTTGGCCTTGTGTGCTTTAATTACCTTCTCTTCTAAGGTATTTGTTGATTGTGTATTGTTATTTTTTTCTTGATTTTCCTCCTTAACAATACTTTGGTTATCTTTTTGTAAGGTTCAACCCCCTTGTTAGGTTTTTGCTAATATAAAATACATGCACTCTTAATCACATTCATGAATTTCATTCCACATAAGTGATTAAAACTACCAAATTATTATTATTAAAAATATATATTATTTATGTATATGAAAAATTAGTTTATAGTAAGGGAAGGAAAATATGATTGAGATTTTTTTTTTTTTAAATGTATTACTTTTCTTTTGGAGTTTTGTGGATCAATGATGTAAACTAATCTCTAAAGTGTTATGTTTGGAAGGCAAATATCAATTTGGATAGTGTTCACAATATTACCACAACTCTTAAGTTCAAAGACTCTCTAGTCTATATATTCTCTATTCATTACCATTTCAATAATACCAAATACAAAAAAAATGTGCATATAAAATTGTGGAAGCTACAAGGAGCCTTTTTATAAGACTTTAAAATGTAAAAATGAAGACATTAGAAATGTAGAAAAAAAAAATTCAAAGATTTCCTCATGATAAATATTATGTGGACTAAATTCTTATCAAAAAATATTTCTACCTCATCCTCGTGTACTTTCTATTTTCAAGCTTATTAATGTACCCATTAATATTTAATGTGCATTGCTAACTATTATTATGCATGTGTTCTTTTAATGGGGAGCATTTACAGTACATATATATAGTGTTGAATAAACAAGTATTAAATTGACTATCATTGAATATATGTTGTATAGGTGTTCAAAAGTATTCTTGAGCATTGAAAGTTGATTTTGACATGTGATATTATCATATCTTGGTGTATTTTCTTCATAAATTTGGATAACTATGTCTCTTGAATATTAATATTTACTATTGATAACATTGCAAAATGTTGGTGTCATCAAATCTAAAGCATTACTTTTCCAAGTTTAAAATGTTTACTATATCTTAACAAACTTTACTTTTCTATTGCATTTCATCCTTGGACATTTTTTTATACAATTGAAACATGTAATACTACAGAACCCCCGTGCATTAAAATTTGAACACTCTTACTTCAAATGTCATATGATAATATGATGAAATAAATAAAGGGGAAGAATATCTAACTACATGAAATTTAATGAGAAGAAAATTTCCTATATGTGCAATGAGGATGTCCCTTAAAAATTTTATTTCTATGACACAAATCTTACATTTATTGAATTTAGTATAACTAAAAAGTTTAAACATCTATAAAATAATATACACAAAATTTATTTATGAAACATTCGTTAGTATAGTTCATGGATGAATAAAGATTGAAAACTTAGTCATTGAAACTATCTCTATATTATTTATCAATTCAAAGAATTGGTTCACCACATAGAAAAGGAAAAGATGTCTGGATGATTGAATAATCCAAATCAATGTTATTTAACAATTTTATAGATTCATGGTACGATAAATATTAAAAAAGAAATTTTATGAAAGCAATAATAAATTTAGACAATTTAATTGTTGTGAAACATATAGTTATGTAATTAATGTTGTGAGCATAAGTATGTTCCATAGTGGGAAGCATTTAGAGAAGTATAGCTTGTGTTTCAACTTAAATAATATTAAAATATTATTATTACACTAATCTTTTCTAATTATTTTTATAAAGTGATCCTAGTTATTTGATATTTTGACATGTTTCATTATATTGTATAATTGTCAATTATCCTTAAAATTTGATAACTAGGTTGCTTGGCAATGTAAAATTTATTGTTGATAGAAATTTTTTAAAGGTTGGTGGCATTAAAACACATACTTTACTTTTTCATTTAGACTTTTACCACTGGGATACTTTCTTCTTTTAAAAAAAACTTTAAAAGCGAGAAATTCGTCTTTTTTTCATGGCATCTCTTAACTATTTAACATTTTCTATTGTTAATAAGTTTTATAATTTTGGTGACATTATTACACAACTATATTTTTCTATTTACAAGTTTTACTATTATATCTTAATAAACTTTACTTTTACCATTTCATTTGATATTTTTCTTAAGAAATTGATTGCATTAAGTAACTCTTTTAGAGAAGACACCAATGGCTTATATTTAATAATGAAGACACCCTATAATATTTTCATTTACTATATATTCTAGTAACCACATCAAGAATAATAGATAGAGATGGCATTCATGTTACGATAATTCTTAAGATCATTGTTCTAAAAATATCAAATGAGAATTCACACAATTAATTATGTCAAAATCGTGCAATTTAATAATAAGAAAAGGGGAAGGTTAACTTATTGCCAACTTAAGTGAAAGAGAGTAGAGGAAACAAAATTCCAAGCAATTGAAAATGTTTTTTTTTTTTAAAGTACTGAAATTTTCTATGTTTTGTAATTTAATTAATATCTTCATGTAATATTGTTGAAACAATGATAAAATTTATTAAAACAAATATTCTCAATTGTTCATTCATGTATTTAACCACCCACAAGAATAAACACATGAAAGTCCAATCATTTTAAGACTCTTTTATTATGCATTTGTGTATCCATTCACTATGTGGAATGTAAATGTAATTGAGCAATCAAATAATATAGATCATCTTTTTTTTTTCATAATTTTATTTATTAGCAACCTGATATAATTTTTTAAGGGTGATATTAGAGAGGGAGACACAAATTTATACACCACTCACATAATATCACATGTTCAAAGATTGTCTAGTATACCCATATCTATTACACCATCATGTTAAGATCACAAAAGCATATAAAACAATATGCATACAATATTGTCAAAGTTGGAAAGATAATTTCTCAACTATCATAAAAATTGGCTTGGTTTTTTCATTAGAAAAAAGTACAAAGATTTTTCTTTTTTTTTAAGAAGTCAAGTAACTTTCATATTTTTTTTTCTTCTTAATATTAATGATATCATAATATTATAGATCTATATCAGTACCATTTTCATTAATTTGTGAGTGATAAGCATTTTTATTATTTTATCTTTATTTTATTTTATTTTGTCTCCACTAAACTTTGGATTGTGACTCTAGTCCACCTACTTTTCTTTGTGAACAAAATGTACATTGTGCTTTATATGATTTTTTAATCTTACATGTCTCTCACCAAATAGGTGAGATGGCTACAAAAATAATATTCCTCTTACAATTCCATAATTTGTCTAACAATCCATGGACACACCTAATATTTTTTCTAAAAATCTCTTTCACTTGAATAAACACATTATCTACTTATACCATGTGTCATCTAAATGCAACACCATATATTTACCCCATTCCCCAATGTCCTCAATTTTCAAAGAAGCCATATAGTGAAAAGGAGTGCTCATTTTGAAAACCATGAGTTCCTACATATGCCACAAATTGATCAAATGTAACTTGTATTTTCCAATCAAAGAAATCATTTTCTCCAAAATTCCAAGGAAAAGCAAATTTCTATCAAGCTTGGCTTGATGGATATGTGACATGTGATGTGGAGTATTAAAAAATAAATAAAAGGGAGTGTTAACCTTGAAAAAATCAAAAGACTTGACCATTGTAGAAGAAAATGTTATATTCATATGACATTGGGTTCAGGACTTATATTAACTTTAGCTAAGTGTGGGTCCCGCTAGGGTTGACTCCAAGGCAAGCAAAGGGAAAAATAGCGAGCCCCATGTAACAACAATTATGCAAGCATATATGGTGGGTCATACAACATTCAATGCAATGCATGCCAAACTATTTTCTATTCTTCATAAAAGAAATATATTTTCAACGAATTTAAAAAAACTTGTGTGTAAAATTCGATAGCTTTAAGTTTGACTTGGACTTAGGTTTTGGTTTTTGGCTTTTTCTCAACAAAATCTTGTCAAATTTTGGTAAGTAAAATTTATAAAGTTTGGTACGCATAGATTAATAGGAAATGTTTGATCAATTCGTTATGGTCAAATGGTGTGTCTTCATTTAGAAGAGAAGATTTGTTCTTCATGGGTTACAAATGGAAAATATGTCTAGGGGAGACTATTTTTTAGGTTTTGGCATGTCCTTATGTAGAAGATGTAGGTATAGGATTTTTTATTATTTTTTTTCCATTAGTGTTTGGCATGCCTTCATTTATAAGATGGGCATAAAGAAAATTCTTATAAGATTGCAATGTTATTGTGTGAAGATCGATTGGTGGTTGAGCTACCATATCTTGAAGGAGTATTCATGGGTAGTATTCTTGAAACAAAAGTTTATATATAATTTATCATTGTAAACCTTGACTACATATCATTAGGTCATGGTTCCAATGGTGAATATTTTATGTGCCATTTTTTGGACAATTTTAGTCCATGATTTCATAATACCATTTAATATTTTCATTTTTAATATCTCCTATATAATAGGCAAGTGAAATGTATTGTGATGTATTTTGAGAGTCTGATAATCATCGAGTTACTTGTAGATCTTTGTTGGTGATATTCTATAAGAATTGTGTTCTACAAGTATATTGCAATTTCTTAATGATTTTTGAATAATATCTTGGGAGACATTTGCCTAGTGGCACTTTTCTCACAAAAGAGGTTTTCCCACATACATCAATGTGTTGTGGCATGTGTTTTATTTAAGTTAAGTTTTTATAAGTATTTCAAAGATTTGATAAAAAAAATCATGACCTTACTTTCAAACTTAGTGCAAGAGGTGGTTATGCTAACTTAGCTTCCTTACAATGATCAAATAGTTTGCCTCTATTTTAAATATGTATATGACTAGAAAAAGTGGCCACAAGATTGCTTCTTTTTAATATTTGGCAAGGTCAATTATGTCTTGATTTCACATAATTCTTGCATTCTATATCATTTATGACACTTGCAACATTACAAAGAAATGATCTCACAAAATTAAGTTAGACTTAGCTAAATTTTGCAGCATTTTATTTTTAAGATTAAGTCATCAATTAGTTTTGCAAAAATTACTACCAAGTTTTAGACAATTAATAAAATAGTACTTGTCTCATGAGAATTCATCAGTTTCTTGAACCTTTCAAATTAATATTTCTTACTTTATCCTAACACATTCTTAGTTTTGTTCCCATCATATATGTTCATGATTAAGTGACTTTAAAGAGACAATAATAAAAAAATCTCAAAGAAATAAATGGTTAGACATATAAATGAATTATAAACACATAAATGAATTACAATGCAAAGAAAAAACTAGCACAAATATTATAAATTACATTATTATTAAGTTTAAATTGATATATGAATAATAATAAAACTAAATCATCATAAGGAAGATTTAAAATGAAAATAAAAATCAAAAGACGTGGAAAGAAGATTTTAATAAGGTAAAAAATGAAGAGAAGGAAACGGAAGTAGAAATTTAACCAAGAACACAAGTTAAACACAAGCATATGAAACATTTTTCATTTATGTCAAGAGGGGGTCAAGTCAACATGTTTGCAGGGAGAGCAATTGACTTGATAAGATAAGAGAGTGAGATCTAAATAATCAAGCTCCTTGATGGGATATAGATAAAAGTCACCAAGGGAAAATAAAAGAACAATATGTGTTTGAAGTAGATGTTTCAAAACAATTGAAATATCAAAGAAGGAAGAGCGAGTTTATATACTTACAAAAAAATGGTTTCTATCCAAAGGAGGATGATGTACATCCAAGGGAATAATATTGGAGAGAATATTCATAGGATTATAAATCCAAAGGTGAGAAATATTAAAATTGGTTTAGAGAGACTCTTAAAGATAATAATGTATTTTTGGATACATTTAATAGTACTTGTGGTTTTTTATTGCATTACTTATTTTTTCTATCACATGTTGCCATCATTTCCAAAGGAGAGATTGTTGGGAATTTGGATGCACTTTCATGGATGTCAATGTGTCAATAGTTTGATAAAAATATGTATTTTTATTAAGTGACAACAATTTTTGAAGAGGCCCTGAAACCCTTTACATCAAAAAGATAAAGGTATAAACCATTAAATCTCAACTAGCAAAATAATAACAAACAACAAACATGTATTGAAGAGGACAAAATAAAAGCATAACAAGAAAGGACAAAGCTTGCAAAAAGACCATCAACCAAAACAACTAGGGACAAAATAGAGAAAAGCTACCCAAGGCACTTTAGCACCTCAATAGAATATTTTGATGAAAATATGTTTATTATATAGTTTGGATGTATATTATATAGTATATTGTTTATCATATAGCATGAATGTTTATTTTGTAAATTTTCTAGTAACAAGGAATGCTTATAAGAGTGGTTTAGGAAGGTTACTAAAGAGGAGTAATCACACACCTCATAAATTAACTTATAGGTTTTCTATATTGTTCATGTTTATTTAGAAGTGTTGGCATGATGACTTGGCAAAGTTATGGCATAATAGCTAGAGACTAGTTATTTACTATTTGATAGTGTGATGGAGTTGTAGAGTATGAGTTTGCACAAGTACACATGAGAAGATCTATGATTTCATAGCTACGAATGTGTTAAAGATATGGCCATATACCTATGACTCAAACTATTAGTGATTCCAATAATCTATGAGGAATTTACAAGTATTTTAGTAAAGGGTGACAATGTTCTTGAGTGTGGGAAGAACAATTGCCAAATCTATTGGATGTAATGGATTTGATCATGTTTTTAGCTTCATGATACCTTAATATGACCTAGGACTATTTGTTTGATTATTTGGAAGTTTATATTGATCTATGTGGATAATTCAAAAGATTTTACCTAGTTATAAGTTATATTTTTATGTTCTAGGTTGACATGTTAAAGAAAGATGATACAATCATTAGAATGATTTAAAATAACTAAGAGGGGGGTGGGTTGAATCAGTTATCCTCAAGTCTAGATGTTCCAGTTAAATATTTAACTCTTTTCCATAACTCGTATATATTCATTAGTTCATGCAATCTCTATAACAACTTATTAGTAACATAAACTTGCAGTTCATTGTCCCAATAGTAACCTAATTGCAGAATGTAAAATATTAAACACTAAAAAATCTCAAGCAACACTCACACAATTATAACACCAATATTTAACATGGAAACCTAATTTTGAAAAACCACCAATAACATGCTACCAAATTTTCACTCTTTTGAAGTGAGCTATGTTAGGAGCCAATCCTGTTGAAGGTTGCAATACATATTGTTAGGGGGGACCCTATTAAAGGATTTAATCACCCTGTAAGGAGAAACCTTGTTAGAGGAATTAAGAACATCCCATTAGAATGTCACCTTGATTAAAGGATTTACAAATGACTATTAAGTCAAACTTGATTAAAGGATTTCAACTAATACAATGGTTAGAAAGTAACAACAAGTTGATCTGATAAATACAACTCACTTTGTAAATATAGTTCACAATGTAGCTCATATGTTGATCTACTAACTGGCCTTTATTAATATCATCATTGTTGATTCTCTTAGAAACCCTTCCAGAAATCACACTCCACCTCTACTTAGCTCTTCAAACCTTCTACCTAAGTTCACCAATCAACAGAATTAAGAACTTCTCCAACCTCTCTAGGTTATACTTATGCCTCCTTAAAGAGGTAGCATTGATCTTTTTCCCCTTAAACATCACTATTGATCTTAGGATTAGGTTAGATTCATCGAATCCTTCCATCATTTTGTTTCCTCCTTCTCCTTTTAGGTACTTCTCAAAACCTCTCTTTGAATCCATGCCTAGGAGCGCTCAAAAATAGTTTATCATGAATTAAATGCCCCAACTCATAAATACTTATCCTTCTTTCACTTTGACCAATCCAAAATTTCAATTGTGTTGGCTAGGAATCTCAATTCCTTCAAAGAATATCAAATGTTGACACTCATCCAATACTATGCTCCTCAACCTTAGTCATCACTAGATAACTCAATCAATACTAACTGACTTGCTTGGCTTATATTGTCTTCATTCAATCTAACTTTTTTGATATGCAGTCTTTACTAATGGTCAATTGATACTATATTTTCTGACCTTCTATTGTCCACTTGGTCAATACTAGCACATCTTAGCTTCTACTATAAGTTCCTTAATCTTATGCTCTTTTTCTCAATTAAGCCTATGCATTTGGTCCTTCATTGATCATCTCTACTAGGCTTTAACTTCAAATATCTTCTTCAATTAGTATAATGATTAAACAATACATTATCTTTTCAAGATCCAACGGATCAATTGCACATTGTAGTTCCACATAACTCAACCTTTCCACTAGGTCTTCTTGTTATCTCTTCTTTTCAAATCATCTTCATCAATCAAATGATATGGCATGTATGTTGAATATTTGAAGAATAAATGAAAGTATTTTACTCTTCTTCCTCCTTTGGTTGTTTTTCTTTGTGTTTGCTTCCATTGTGTTAACTCTTGCAGGGTGGTTCAGAAAGTTGGGTCTGCCTTTGGCCCTAGTTTTCCCTATCCTTCCTTGCATCATTTGATAATAATGGCAAAGACACTTTAATCTATCTCATACATCTACAACATGTAGATATCTCTATGTCTATTTTTGAACTAGGTTCTCATTCTATCATCTTTCTTATGATTGAAATAATGTCAACTTTGTAGCTCAAACTCCTCACAAGCTTTAGGCAAATCCTAAAGTGTGACATTCTACATCAATTTCTAAGATATTTTGATCAAAACATTTGTTACAGAGCTCCATCTTAGCTTAAGCATCTTCAATTAAGGGAATAACTCCCAATTTACTTCTTAGATATTAATGAGCATCCTTAGGTAAATCTATTGTGAAAATATCGATTATATGTTCCTTTGTATTCACATACTCCAATCACATTCTTTGTCTTGTACCAACTCTCTCAAGTAATGATACTGCTTGGTCTTGGTGTGCATCACAAGATTTTTAGATATGTTTATAAAACTTGTGTTATCATTGAATATAACAACAAGTTCAGTGATCTCTTCCTTCATTCCTTTCAACAATTTCTTGATCTACACTATGTTAGAATGATTAATTATTGATTCTACATAACCAACTTCTATTGTAGATTTTGAAATGTAGTTATGCTTCTTACTTGTCCATGAAACTAGTCTCTTTCTTAGAAAGAAAGCTTTTCCACTTGTACTCTTTTTTTCATCAATATTTCTAGCATAATTTGCATCTATATACACTCTTAGTTCAAATGTGTCATTCTTCTTGTAATACAATCCATAATCATCTATTCCTTTCAGATATCTTAGTATTATTTTTACAGCCATCATATGATTCTCCTTAGGATTTGCAAAAAATCTAACAACAATCCCAACTGCTAGTGCAATATATGGTCTATTGTAAACAACATATTGTAGATTTCCTATCATTCATATATACAAGATTTGATTCACATCAATAGAATCATCATTCTTTGAAATTTTATTTCTAATAGCCATAGGTGTTCCAACTGGCCTTGAGCCTTCCATTTTGAAGGTCTTTAATATCTCCTTAATGTACTTGGATTATGTAATGTATATACCCTTCTTCATTTGATACACTTGCAAACCAACAAAAAGTTTGATCTCTCCAAACATGGACATCTCAAACTCTTTCTTCATTTCATTAGCAAATGATTGACAAAATTAATCTTATCCTCCAAATATGATATCATCCACAAATATCTCAGCTAATAGTATCCCTTTTCAAATTCAATATTCAAGTATAGATTATCATTATCATTTGTCCTTGAAAAACCAATCTTTTCAAAATATGTGTGCAACCTTTCATACCATGCTTTAGGGGCTTTTTTCAATCCATAAAGTGCTTTGTGTAACTTACATACCATATTCCTCATGCTTGGATGAAAAAATCCTTTAGGTTGTTCAATGTAGACTTCTTCCTCTAGTAATCCATTTAGAAATATAGATTTTACATCCATTTGATACACTTTGAATCCTTCATAAGAAGCATATGCAAGAAAAGTTCTCACTCCTAATCTTTCAATAGGGGAAAATGTCTCCCCATAGTCAATACCTTCTTCTTGTACATATCCTTTAAAAACTCCTCTTTCTTTATTTCTTGTGACTTCACCTTTCTTATTCAACTTGTTTCTAAATACCCACTTTGTACCAGTAAAATTCTTGTCTTTTGATCTAGGTACCAATGTCCAAGTCTTTTTCTTCTCTATTTTCTCAATCTCTTCATTCATGGTTGCAATCCAATCTTCATTATCAAGTGCATCCTTGACTAATCTAATATCAAATTCACACAATAAGCATGTATCACTTCTCAATATTTTCCTTGTCATAGCTCCTAAATCTTTATCTCCAATTATTTGATCGGGTACATGATATCTTCTCACATATTTTGCTAGGTTGGGTTCTTGTCTTCTTACTCTGTGCACTGGTTCATCAATTTCATATTCTAATATCATTTTAGGTAGCACTTGTTGGATCTCAACTTCTTATTCTAGTTGTTCTAAAATCATTTTTTGATGCTTGACATTCTATTCCTAGTGTTTGGCACCAATTGCTTGATGCTCAAAATGTTGCAATTGTAGCTCGACATTCATTGGTTGTTTCTACTTGACAATTTTCTTCTCAAATTTAGGTAGAGTGTTGGGATCACCTTCATCAATGTATATGAAAATTATTTAATCTCTAGGTTCATTATTACATTCAACTTCATTCTTTTATACACATTCATTAACTCTAACATGTTCACTTTCGACAACTTTGTTAGTGTAAGAATTCAAACATTTACATGCCTTTCTTTTAGTGGAATATCATATGAATATGCCTTCATCAAATTTTGCTTCAAGTTTTTCATGTCTATTCTCTTTCAACATAGAGAATTTTCTTCCAAATACTTTGAGATATTTTGCATGGGTGCATATCCATACCATAACTCAAAAGGTGTGATATTTGTACCTTTCCTGACTTGTACTTTGTTCAAGGTATAAAGAATAGTGTGTAGAGCTTCTCTCTAGTACTTTGTTGCAATATTATTTTTCATCATCGATGTCCTAGCATAGTCCATGATTGATATGTTCCTCCTTTCAGCTATACTATTCTGTGGATGGGTCCTAGGAGCAAACATATGTCTCTTGATTCCTCTATCATTATAGATGTGTTGAATTCCTCATATATGAATTTATCTCCTCTATCAGATCTTAGACACTTCAAGATTTTACATTTTTCCTTTTCAATTCTAGCCAAATACCACTTAAACATCTAAAATGCATCATATTTTTCTTTAAGAAACATCATAGTCATCATTCTAGAGTAATCTTCAATAGATAGAATAAAATATTTGTCACCACATTAACTTTGCATTCCAATAGGTCCACAAAGGTCACTATGAACCAACTTTAAAATATCATCAAAGGTATAGGTATTTTTCTTGAAACTAGACTTTGTTTTTTTTCCCAATTGACATTGTTTACATATTATATTATTAGGTTTCTTCAATCTCGGTAACCCTCTAACTCTTTTCATCTTACTAATGCTTACCAAATTATCAAAGTTGACATGACATAGCCTCTTATGTCATAAGAAAATGTCATCACATTGTACAAAAAATCATGTATCATTAGATAGGTCTGGATAGAACAAGTTACCTTTTGTTTGGTCTCCACTTCTAATTAGTTCACCAAAATCATCATAGATCTTAGCCTTCTTGTGTTGAAATTCAACTTTGTAACTTGAATTGTTCAACTGTACAATACTCAAAAAATTGTAGTTAAGTTATGCAACCCAATAAGAATTATCACATCTAATATTAAAAGTCAATCTAATTGATCCTTTTCCTTTCACAAGACATGGTGCATCATTTCCAAACTGAACATGGATTCCTTAATAATATTCTAAGGTTTAATACTTACTTTTATCACCATTTATGTGATGTAAGCTATTGCTATTAGTTATCCATCTATCACCTTTACTCACATATGAAATAATTGTATTTGTCTCATCTTCATCAAAATCATCTTTCATAGCAATATAAATAACTTCTTCATCATGACTATCGAAATCACTATTAGTCTCTTCATCATAAATGTAACAAGATTTCTTACATTTACCTTTTTAATTTGTATATCCTTTTTTGTCTCTTCCATCTATTGTTTCTTTAAACTTTTTATCTTTTCTTTCATCCTTTCCATCCCTATTAGGACATCTTGTAGAAATATGACCAACTTTGTTGCATGAAAAATATATTATAGGAAGTTTACCTTCAAATCTTCATTTGCCTCTTGGTAGTCTTCTAGGCATTAATGTTTCAAGATCCTCAAGATCATCATCATAAGATTTAATCTCATTATTCGCATACTTTCCTTTCTTCTTCTTAGACTTATGTAAATCCAATTGTGACCTAAAAGTAGATTCAATATCAGGTGCAAGAAAATTATCAAAATTTGACAATTCAAAAGTAGTGAGTCTACCAACTAGGCTATCCAAGGTTAGATCATTACCAAAAATACATCTCAATTCTTGTATTGCAAAAACTCTAATAGCATAAATGGGAAGTAAATTTCTTAGTACCTTGTTGATCACAACCTCATCACTAATTTTTCCTTCAAGTCCTTTGATAGCATTCACCACTTCTTTGATTTTTCCAACATATTGAGAAATTTTCTCACCTTCTACCATCTTCATGTCATCAAACTTTCCTCTCAAGTTTTTTGATATGGCCCTTAGTACATTCTTGTCTCCTCCATGGATCTTTTCCATTTTGTCCCACATTTTCTTTGCAGTAGTGCATTCCTTTATATCATCAAACTCTAAGTAACTTAGGGCAGATGCAATCTCAAACATTGCATGGTTGTGTACTTGTTTCTCCTTTATCTATTGGGCTATCATGGGTGATTGTATTCTATGTAGTTATTCTCCAGGAAGTATATTGTTGAATCTCCAATTCTAGCAATGTGCAGCTTCATCAAAAAAAATCGTGTAGGGAAGCTCTCCTTGTTTAACTTGGGTACATTCTTTTTGTACATCTTTCTCTTTAGCTTTAAGTCCCTTTTTAAAAAAATTCCAAGCACCATGATCTCTGATACCAATTGTTAGAATGATTTAGAATAACTAGGGGGGTGAATCAATTATCCTCAGGTCCAGATGTTTTAGTTAAACTTTTAACTACTTTCAACAACTCAGATTTATTAATTAGTCCACTCAGCCTCTATAAAAAGTTATAAGTAACATAAACTCGCAATTCACTATCCCAATAGTAACCTACTTGAAAAATGTAAAACATTAAACAATAAAACATCTTAAACAACACTAACACAAGTATGACACTAGGATTTAATGTGGAAACCCAATTTGGGAAGAACTACTAGTAACATGCTACCAAATTTTCACTCTTCTAAAGTGAGCTCTATTAGGATCCAACCCTATTAAAGGTTACAATACAAAATTCTAGGTGTGACCCTGTTAAATGATTAATCACCCTATTAGGAGTAGCCTTATTAAAAGACTTAAGAGAATTCCATTAGAATGCCATTTTGATTAAAAGGTTTACAAATGATTGTTAAGTAAACCTTGATTAAAGTATTTTAACTAATATAATAGTTAGAAAGTAACAACAGGTTGATCTGATAGATATAACTCACTTTACAAATATAGATCACAATGTAGCTCATCTGTTGATATATTGATTGGCCTTAATTAATATCACCATCACTAATTTTCTTGGAAACCCTTCAAGCAATCACACTCCACCTCTACTCATCTCTTCAAACTTTTTACTTAAGTTATCTAATCAATAGAATCAACAACTATTCCAACCTCTCTAGGTTATCCTTGTGTCTCCTTAAATAGGTAGGTTTTATTTTTTTCCACTTAAACATCATCATTGATCTTAAAGTTAGGTTAGATTCATCGAATCCTTTCATCATTTCATTTCCTCCTATCCTTCTAGATACTTCTCAAAAAAATTCTTTGAATCCATACCTAGGAATGCTTAAACATGGTTTATCATGAATTAAATGCTTTAGCTCACCAATACTTATCCTTCTCATGCTTTGACCAATCCAAAATTTCAAATGTGTTGGCTAGGAATCTCAGTTCCTTCACAAATTATCAAATGCTGACACTCTTCCAATACTGTGTTCCTCAGCCTTGATCATCACTAGATAACTCAGATAGCCTATATAGGTGCCTATTTTTTTTTAAAACGGGCACCTATTTCTAAAATAGTATGATCTCAATCCCCAGACTTCTATAGTTTAGAGAAAAACAAGCACTTGTTTCTAAAATAGTATGATCTCAATCTACAAACTTCCACAATTTTGAGACATAACTTATTTCTTCTACCCAAGGTATTAATCTTATTGTGGGTATCATCCCCACTATGGTTTCCACAATATTTGTGTTTCCATGATAAATGTCTTTGTGTCGTGTTATTTTGGTTTTTACTAGATTATTTATTTAAACTTCACATTATTTTTTAAGTGATTATTAAATCCAAACTCATTGCATTATGTGATTAGACCAGTAAGTGTGCCTGTGCATTTAGAGGTTCGCATTGTCACGAAAGTTGTTAAGGTGATTTCTGTGTTTTTGAGCTTTCGGGCTTTTTAATTGATTTATTTTAATTTCTGGTAGCTTTTCCATAGATGAATTCCTATTTATAGGAATAGCCTATTTTCGTTTGGGTCGATTCGGGGTTTAACTAGGTTGGTTGGTTATTTGCCCTAATCAATTATTCACTCGAAAAGTAAATAAATATACAAAGAGGAATTTAATTCCTCACTTCTCACTTTTGAATTGGAAAGTTGGACAGTAAAACCCAAAATTCTCTTCATGAGGATTTACTGTTTTGTTCATTGTGGGAGCTACTAGCGTGGGATCGTTGCAAGGTTGAGCTCGTTGGATCCAACTTGAGAAAACCTTGGATTGCCCCAATTTTCAGCCACTTCTGCGAGCATTTTATTTTTTGGTTTAGTTTTTCATTTTGACCTTTTGGCTATGAGGTAGGGCTTTCCCATTTTATTGTTTCGGCTCTGTTTCTACTTCTATTTTTGGTAGCCGTTTGGTTGGAGGATGAGAACTAGTGTTCCCCTCCGTTTCTGTATGTTAGTTCTATCTGGTTGGGCGGGTATGAACATTTCCATATTTTTTGAGATGAGGGTTTGGAGTTTTGCACCATTATGTTGGCCGTTTTTGCATACAGTGTCCGATTCTATTTATTTTTGGATTTTTGGAGTTTTAGTGCCCAAAGGTCAAATGGGTTTTAATTTTGTTGTTTTCCAAATTTTGGGGTTTTTTCCTCATTTTGTGTACTGCCCTATTTTCTCAAGTTTTCTTGGCACAATGTGGGTCGTGGACCTGGATGATCCATTTGGATATCAGTTAGACCACTTTTGCACTTTGATGTTGCATTAGGATGTGTGTCGCACCTGTACTCTCGACGTTGTGTTCGGTTGAGTGATTTTATACCTGTTATGGTTTCTTTTGGACCTTTGTTTTGTTTCTTAGACATTGGGATTCATGTAGAATCCATACTCTCAAATTGAGGCCGATTGAGTAAGTTCATGACTTTTGGTCTTGTTACATCATTGGGATTCGTGTAGAATCCATACTCTCAGATTGAGGCCGGTTGAGTGATTTTATGATGTATGGTTTTATTGGCTCTGGAATTCGTGTACAATCCATCCTCTTGAGTTGCTTTTGATTGGGTGTTTTGTTTTGCATTGTGTTCTCATTCATTTCCTTGTGTTATGATCTTTGTGATGGTGGTGCGCCACACACGAGCACATGCACATACATTTCTCGCAAGACTTGCAGGTCTCAACCTTCCATGTCTTTTCTGGAAGTTTTGGTCATTGGGGTTGGGATGGGAGTATGCATGCCCACGGGCACTTGTCGTAGGATAGCATGGGTAGGGTAGGGTAGCATCTGGAGGGGGCTTCTATCTTACAGCCTGGTGACCTTAGTCCCATAGGGTTGGTGGAGGATAGGAAGTTTTAAATAAGTGATAATTAAAGAAAATGTGTGACTGGTAATAAAACTTAAGATAATAAAATGTGTGTGTAGGGTCCTCCATTGAGGAGTTGAAACGCACGATCTGAGCTTGGGCTTGTCGATGCCAAGTGACTCTCCATGATGTCAACCCCTACTTAGTATCCTTTTGAGTGTCTGACCAGGACCTGTACTCCTTGTATTGTCTTAGGTTCTTGGTCCAGCCATCATACTATCTAGCGTGAGTGTTAGCCTTGGATGTTTTGTTTTTTGTGTGTTTGTGGTTGGATCATTATCTCCATCAGCACGGTGGGTGTGGACCTATGGGTGCCACGTGGTTGGGAGGCATAGCTACCTTAACCATTGCAAGGGACTAGTGTATAGAGATGGTCTCTTATCCTAGTGTGACCGTTGCTAGATGTTTTCACTTGGTACTTCGGGTTTTGAAATATGCTTTCTTGTGATTTATGCTTTCATTGGAATGCTTGGATATCATATTTAGATGATGTTAGTTTACTTGATGCATTCCCTTATCATGATGTTTAACATATGATTAGATGATGTTATTTGATTTAGTAGTATATCTGTTGCTTACTGCTATTCAGCATGTGATAGGTGATGTTATCTACTGTAGGATTATCTTATGCGTTATCACTAGCATGTTAGATTTCCTTATGCTATTTTTGTGCATGTTTTTAGTAGTGACATCCCTATTATGACAGTACCGATGATCTAGTCAGTGGCTTGGGATGTTACGCACGGGGGATGGCTAGGATCCACGATGGTCTTATGATGCTATTGATGGTTGGGAGGAACCGCGTACTTATTTGGTTGTTTAGTTCTGATATATTTCTGTTCATTGTGATGTTTATTTTAGTATGCTCTTTGTTGTTATGGTTTAGATAGATAGATGTTCCTCTTTCCTTTCTATTCTTACTCTTGAGTGTTCATTCCTTGATTTGTGCAGATCTAGTACTCCCCGGTGTGGAGGTTTCCTTGTTTTTCTTTAGCTTTTCGTTTGCATTTTTTGTCATGCTGATTTGTTTCCTTGCACGAGGCTGTATTTTCCTTGTGCGAGAGAATACACTTCCCGAGCGAGAATGTAAATCTTTGTGCGATGCACAAGGAATCCTCGCTCGAGAATGTAAATCCTCGCACGAAGCTCAATAGTCCTTGCGTGAAGTGCACACTTACTCGCACGAAGCGGTGAAAGATCTCACACGAAACTCAAGACTAGTTTTCTCTCTCCTGCAAGAAACAGGGGCTATCTAGGCTTGTCGAATAAAAGTTTGAAAGTTGGTTTGGAACACCCTTTTGGTTGTTACACCTTCCTGGTTGAAAATATATTTCCTAGGGGTTTAAAATATATTGTTTAAGTATAAGGAATTAAATATACGTCAACTTAAGTATAAGATATTTAATTCCTTATACTTAAGTTAGCGTGTATTTAATTCCTTATTCTTAAAATATATTTTAATAAATGCGACAAATCTTTTGAGATGGGTTTCAGACTTCTCAGAGACAAGTTAAGGATTCTAGGAAATTTCAGGGCTTCAAAAATCCAGACTTAGCCAATTTTTAGGGCTTCAGGATTTCAGGCTTAGCCAAATTTCAGGATTCTGCATTTTACCCCAGCTTGGTGTTTTGTTGATGAGTGGTCATTTCTTATGCCCTCATCTTATTTTTGGTGGTTGTTGGCTTTTGTTCATGTGTGTCAGTTTGGTAGTTGCATTTGGAGATCTGTTGGTTGCTGGGATTGCAGTGAAGTCTTCTGTTGCGATCTTTGTGATCCATGTATGATGTTGTCATGTGCATTCATACTTGTAAAAAAATAAATTCTTGGCTTGTATTTCATCCTCATTTCCAAGGATCTCCAGGTGGGGAATTACATCTAGTATCAGAGCCCATGTTCAAACACTGGGATCTCTATGTTTATGTTGCCCATGTAGTTATTGCTGTGTTGGTTGAGTGCGAGTGTCTTGGTGAGAACTCATGATTCTTGTTGCTTTGGTATCTACTTGGGATGGATTTTCTTGTCCAGTAGATATGACTAGAGTAGTGTATCGAGAAGGAAGTGAGTATTCCTAGTTTGGTAAGTAGAATAGATGTGCCTTGTTGGTTGGTTGCTTGTGTGACCCTTTTTGGATGGAGCCATTGATTGGTTTCCATGTCTTGGCTTGTGTGCCTCTTCTTGTTTCTCCTTGTGGAGTTAGGTGCATTGATTTCCTATTTTTCTCCTAATTATAAGTTAATAGATGAATCTTATTGTGATCCTTTATTTTGTTGTTATAATAATGAAATGGTTCCTTTCATTGAATATGAGTGTTTATTGTGAATCATTGCAAAGTAGTAGTTTTACATTATATCCCTTGGTTAATGACTTAAGTCCCCAATCTGATTTCTTCTTAAGCTTATGTAATACTATATTAATTTGATGGATATTTAAATGTTGCATTGCATGGAAATTATTGCTTTCTATGTATACATGAGATGACTGATGGGATATTGCTCGATGTGTGTGAGTGTGTTCTCTAATGATGCTAGGATGATGTATTCCTTAGCATTGTGTGGTGATTTATCCCTCTTGTGTGACTGTACTCAGTCATCACCTGTAATGTGATTTTTTTGATGCCTTATTTTATTTGGCTGGAGGTACTTTCCTCATGTTGTTGAGCTAGCATTATTTTTTAGTAATTTCCTCTCTTGGAGTAGTCATCAAATTTTATCTATCGCTCTCTTTGTGATAGTTGTCACATTTGACTTATTGTTGAAATGAGCTCTTTTTGGTACTTACTATTGGAATTGATAATTCCTCCATTTGGGCTCTTTGATTTTGTTTCATGATGACTATTCTAGATGTGTTTCAATGCTGCCCAGTTGTGTGTTGTGACTCTATCATGTTCATCTCAAACCTCTGGTAGTACGTACAAGGGATAATATCATGGAGAACATGCTAGTGTATCTTTGTTAGATTTAATGTTGTTATTGTAAGTCAATGGTTTAAATGGTGATTGAACTTAATGTTATTTTTGGAAGAAATTGAAAGATATGTACTTGTTTTATGGTAAGTGACTCTTAGACCCTTGCTTGAAAATCTTTCAGTTCATTATGCATTAGTGCTTATGTTATGTTTAATTAATGAAATTATGAAAGAGGAGTAATGATGGTTTCAATGTGTGAATTACCTTTCATTCCATGTCTTATGTTGTTTGGGCATGTGTGCTCTTGTGTGGATTTGGACGTTTTTTCCATTGCTTGTCTTGTTGACCAAGGCTGTTGATTTTGTCTTTGTTGTTTTGTCTTGAGTGGTGACTCAGATCTTGGGTCTTAGGACTCTTGAAGCTCCATTTTGTTGTAGTTTTTTTCGTTGTCTTTTTGGCACTTTTCAAATGGAGCCAATCTGAGTCCGGATCTGAAGCTATGGCTTTTGGAGTTGTTGATTGATGTTTCGAGTACCTTCTCGAGTAGAGGCCAATTCAATCATGACATATCATATTTATGGCCATTGGAGAAGTTTAACTCCTCATGTTATTCATAATGGAAGAGTTATCTTGTCTTCATAATCTACTAGGTACTTTGATGTAGTTCGTGCTTGGGTTTTTGTGTTTCCTATTGCACTGACCCACCCTTGTGAGGTGTAGTGTGGTTTGTGAGCATTCCTTGTTGTGGATGATGTTGAATGGTTGTTTGGGAGTGACTCAATTCTTTGATTAGTTTAGATTCTCCTTTTTGGATGTTGTCTTGGGTGCACCTCTGTATCCTTTTCTCTCTTGTGAGAGTAGGCTAGTGTGGTTATGCTACTAGCTCAGTTAGTGTTCTCTTGTGAGTATGTTGATGGTTGCGGGAATTGTGAGTTCCCTAATGCATCTTGGGCTGGTTTTGTGCAGAGGTTGAGAGCGACTCCCTCTCAGTCCTATACTCTATAGTATCCTTCTCCCTAAGCTTATATCTTCATGTGGATTGTCTCAGTCAAGTTTTCTCTTTAACCATTGACTTGAGGCTAGAGATTGAGTTTACCAGTAGATTGGGTGTAGTTTTCCTAGCATGATGCTGGAGGGACATGATATCGTTCGACACATGTTACCATCTTGTGAGTTGGTATGTAGACTTTACATTATTGTGTCGACTAACAAAAGTCTTTGAACCTTGTGAGAAGGTGATATCCTGTCTAGTTGGGTTATGTTACCCTAGTTCCCAGTGATAGTTGGGCTTTTGTGCCATGGTGAGGCATCGTACTCCTACACTTGGTGGTGAGTAGTCTTTTGGAGTGTGTCCTTTTTTCAGTAAACTGTCATCCGCTTTGTTCTAACGGTGAGTTTAGGTGGATTCCAGAATGATCATGTGTGACATGATAGTATTCTTGGGAATTTTGGGATGGTTATTTCCCATGCTTCAAACTTTTGTTGGAAGTGTGTTATGTTTTGACCTTGTTTTGTGGTCATGTGGTTGGTGCATGTCATAGTTGGGCACCTGTTGACGAGGTAGAGAGGGTTGTTCCTTACCTTGTGTTGTTGACTTTATGACTAGATGGGGTTTTCCTAGCACATAGAAGGTTCCTTGTTGGAGGACCTTATGTCTGTGTGACACCCATTCTCTTGCGGTTAACCTATTTAGGGGTTAACATGATGGTTTGAGAATGTTGGAGTGATTTGGGTTTCACTTGTAGAGAGTTTTTGAGTCATCCCTATTGCTCGCTTTTGATTTTGGTTCTTATGTGTCTTGGTTTCTATTCTTGGATTGCAGGCTTCTAGGAGTAAGCCTAGTCTTTGGGGGGGATGATGTAGTGCCTCTCCCATTTGACTTTTGTAAGTCATCCTGATGGATACAACCTTGATGATCTTTTGTTGTGATGGGATCATGATTTTGACCCTGAGTTGTCTACACCATTGAGGTGTTTGGATTTATGTTTCTATATCAGTTGCTTTTTTTATGCTTTTGACTGATCTATGAGATTATGATGTAATTTTTGGTTCACTGAGGTTTGTGCCAGTGGTTACTAGGATTGATGTGTTATCATGAGGTTGTTTCGTGATTACCCTGAGATGTGTGCAGAGATTGCACTGTGTACTATTACCATGCTACACTGGACTAGGTTCCTATAGCAGTGGTTAGTCATGTTTATGACTGTGTTTGCTTATGCATTTTAAGCACCTTTTTACTGTTGTTTAAACAATCATTATTAAATGCTGAAGTAATTAGAATGGATTGTTCATGTGGGATTTTTTGGTTATGTGTTGCAGACATTTACCTTGTTACATTTTTTATTAGAGAGATATTTGTTACTCATGTTATGTTTACATTTGAGATGACTTGAGGGTCAGATGTTACTCTTTGATTTTAGTATCATAGATATTAGACTACTATGTTGTTCAGTTAATCATATTGCATGATGATGCCCTTTTGAGATGACAGTGTGTTTTATGATGATATCTGGTATTTGGACATACCTCTGATTATGTTATGTGATGGATTTAATGCTATGGTTATTTACTTCATTCCTGCATTGTTATGCTTTATGCGAACGTGAGTGATGTAAATAGATTATTTTAATATAATTAAATAAATGGTTAAATTAGGTAATTTAATGCATTTATTGCTTCGACGATGTTATTATATGCAATTGCACTTGATCGTGTTGTTTAGTGTGCAGGATTTATATCCCTGGCAGTGGCACATGGAGTTAGTGATTCACCCTTTCATATTTTACCAATGTCGTCCTTATATGGTCGACGTATCTTTAATTAAATGTTTAATTTAAACCTTTAAGTGATTATTAAATCCAAACTCATTGCATTATGTGATTAGACCAGTAAGTGTGTCTGTGCATTTAGAGGTTCGCATTGTCGCGAAAGTTGTTAAGGTGATTTCTGTGTTTTTGAGCTTTCGGGCTTTTTAATTGATTTATTTTAATTTCTAGTAGCTTTTCCATAGATGAATTCCTATTTATAAGAATAGTCTATTTTTGTTTGCGTCGATTCAGGGTTTAACTAGGTTGGCTAGTTATTTACCCTAATTGATTATTCACTCGAAAAGTGAATAAATATCCAAAGAGGAATTTAATTCCTCACTTCTCACTTTTGAATTGGAAAGTTGGAGAGTAAAACCCAAAATCCTCTTCATGAGGATTTACTATTTTGTTCATTGTGGGAGCTATGGGTGTGGGATCGTCGTGAGGTTGAGCTTGTTGGATCCAGCTCGGGGAAACCTTGGATTGCCGCAATTTTTAGCCACTTCTGCGGGCGTTTTATTTTTTGGTTCAATTTTTTCGTTTTTCCCTTTTGGCTGTGAGGTAGGGCTTTCCCGTTTTATTGTTTCTGCTTCTATTTTTGGTAGCCATTTGGTTGGAGGCTGAGAATTAGTGTTCCCCTTCATTTCTATATGTTAGTTCTATCTGGTTGGGTGGGTATGAACATTTCCATATTTTTTGAGATGAGGGTTTGGAGTTTTCCACCATTATGCTGGTCGTTTTTGCATACGGTGTCTGATTCTATTTATTTTTGGATTTTTGGAGTTTTTGTGCCCAAAGGTCAAATGGGTTTTAATTTTCTTATTTTTCAAATTTTGGGGTTTTTACCTCGATTTGTGTGCCATCCTATTTTCTCGGGTTTTCTTGGCACAATGTGGGTCATGGACCTGGATGATCTTTTTGGATATCAGTTAGACCACTTTTGCGCTTTGATGTTGCATTAGGATGTGTGTCGCACCCGTACTCCCGACGTTGTGTTTGGTTGAGTGATTTTATACCTGTTATGGTTTCTTTTGGACCTTTGTTTTGTTTCTTAGAGATTGGGATTTGTGTAGAATTATACTCTCGGATTGAGGCCAGTTGAGTAAGTTCATGACTTTTGGTTTTGTTACATCATTGGGATTCATGTAGAATCTATACTCTCGGATTGAGGCCAATTGAGTGATTTTATGATGTATGGTTTTATTAGCTTTGGAATTCGTGTAGAATCTATCCTCTTGAGTTGCTTTCAGTTCGGTGTTTTGTTTTACATTGTGTTCTCATTCCTGTCCTTGTGTTATGATCTTCATGATGGTGGTGTGCTACACACGAGTACGTGCGCGTACGTTTGTCGGAGGACTTGCAAGTCTCGACCTTCTATGTCTTTTCTGGAAGTTTTGATCATTGGGGTTGGGATGGGAGTATGCATGCCCACGGACACTTGTCGTAGGATGAGCATTGGTAGGGTATGGTAGCATTTGGAGAGGGCTTCTATCTTGCAGCCTGGTGACCTTAGTCCCATAGGGTTGGTAGAGGATAGGAAGTTTTAAATAAGTGATAATTAAAGAAAATGTGTGACTGGTAATTAAACTTAAGATAATAAAATGTGTGTGTGGGGCCCTCCATTGAGGAGTTGAAATGCATGATCTGAGCTTGGGCTTGTCGATGCCAAGAAACTCTCCATGATGTTAGCCCCTACTTATTAGCCTTTTGAGTGTCTGACTAGGACCTATACTCCTTGCATTGTCTTAGGTTCTTGGCCCAGCCATCATACTCTCTGGCGTGAGTGTTAGCCTTGGATGTTGTATTTTTTGTGTGTTTGTGGTTGGATCATTATCTCCATCAGCACGGTGAGTGTGGACCTATGGATGCCACATGGTTGGGAGGCATAGCTACCTTAACCATTACAAGGGACTAGTGTATAGAGATGGTCTCTTATCCTAGTGTGACCGTTGCTAGATGTTTTCACTTGGTACTTCGAGTTTTGAAATATGCTTTCTTGTGATTTATGCTTTCATTGGAATGCTTGGATATCATATTTAGATGATGTTAGTTTACTTGACGCATTCTCTTATCATGATGTTTAGCATATGATTAGATGATGTTATTTGATTTAGTAGTATATCTATTGCTTACTGTTGTTTAGCATGTGATAGGTGATGTTATCTACTGTAGAATTATCTTATACATTGTCACTAGCATTTTAGATTTCCTTATGCTATTTTTGTGCATGTTTTTAGTAGTGACATCCCTATTACAACAGTATCGATGATCTGGTCAGTGGCTTGGGATGTTATGCACGGGGGATGGCTAAGATCCACGATGGTCTTATGATGCTATTGACAGTTGGGAGGAACCGCGTACTTATTTGGTTGTTTAGTTCTAATATATTTCTATTCATTGCGATGTTTATTTCAGTATGCTCTTTGCTGTTATGGTTTAGATGGATAGATGTTCCTCTTTCCTTTATGTTCTTGCTCTCGAGTGTTCATTCCTCGATTTGTGCAGATCTGATACTCCCCAGTGTGGAGGTTTCCTTGTTTTTTTTTAGCTTTTTGTTTGCATTTTGTGTCGTGCTAATTTGTTTCCTCATGTGAGACTATATTTTCCTCATGCAAGAATGTATTTTCCTCGCGCGAGAGAATACACTTCCCACGTGAGAATGTAAATCTTAGCTCGATGCGCAAGGAATCCTCGCGTAAGAATGGAGATCCTCGCACGAAGCTCAGTAGTCCTCACATGAAGTGCGCACTTTCTTGCGCAAAGAAATGAAAGATCTTGCGCAAAAGTCAAGACCAGTTTTCTCTCTCGCATGAGAAATAGGGGCTATCTAGGCTTTTCGGATGAAAGTTCAGAAGTTGGTTTGGAACACCCTTTTAGTTGTTACACCTTCCTGATTGAAAACAGATTTCCTAGGGGTTTAAAATATATCATTTAAGTATAAGTTGAGATATATTTTAATATATGTGAAAAATCTTTTAAGATAGGTTTCAGACCTCTCGGAGACAAGTTAAGGATTCTAGAAAATTTCAAGGCTTCAGAAATCCCAACTTTGCCAATTTTTGAGGGCTTCAAGATTTCAGGCTTAGCCGAATTTCAGGATTCTGCATTTTAACCCGGCTTGGTTTTTTCTTGATGAGTGGTCGTTTCTTGTGCCCTCATCTTATTTGTGGTGGTTGTTGGCTTTTGTTCGTGTGTGTCAGTTTCGTAGTGGCATTTGGAGATCTGTTGGTTGCTGGGATTGCGGTGAAGTCTTCCGTTGCGATCTTTGTGATCCCTGTATGATGTTGTCATGTTCATTCATACTTGTAAAAACAAAAATTCTTGGCTTGTATTTAAGCATTAGAGTATTCTAGTACTCAAATATTCAAGTTTTCAAGCCTTCAAGTATTTAAGCATCCATTCAAGCATTCCTCTATTGAAGATCAAGAATTTAAGCATTCAAGAAATTAAAGGAGTTTATGTTCAAAATCTTCTTGAATCCATTAAAGATCATTTGTTGCATCATCTACTTCTATTCATCTTTGTCTTCTTGATCCACATTAATTGGTCAAGTAAGCACATTGCATTCAATTTGAGAGATCCTATTATTGTAAGGTTATGGATATCAAATTGATGAATAGGTTGCAAATATGAGTACCCTTTTCAGTTTTATTCAAAATTGTGAAATAAGAATTAGTGTTGCACATAGTCAATTAGGGGCACACTGCACCTTTGATTCTCCATTTTTCCCCTAAAGATCTAGTTCACCCCTAACAGATTGCCATTTTTTTGAGGTTTTTGTGTGTGCATAGTTTCTAGCCTAGATCTAACGATTTCCATTCATTCTAAAACTAACTTTAAATGTGTGTTATTTACCTTCTTTGTCCTTTCATCATATTTACATATATCTATCCTTAGCTTCTTATATTCATCTAGGGTTTTCAAGGACTTAGATACCTTTCCCATATTCTTAGTAGACCTAGTTTGCATTTGTGCTCCTTGCTTATTTGGTTAGCACTAATCTCTATAGACCTAGTTCTCTAGAATTGGGACTAAAAGGATTCTTTTCCTTGACTTCCCTCTCTCTATTATGGTATTTATGTGTGGTTATGTGATATAATTAGGCTCTTATCCTTGATTTACATTTCACACCATTACATTAAGTTGTGAATCCAACTTATGACATTTCCACTTTTGATTTGGTGTTAGATTTCTTATTCAAAGTTAGATCTTTGCATTCTCTTGTATTATCTAGTGGTCTATCTTAGTATACTTCATATATTACATTACATTTGATTTAAGTTCACATCATAAGGTTAGATCTCTTTGTGTATTATTTCCATATTTCGTGTATGAGCTAGTTTACTACTTTAATGCCTACTTATAGCATTCATATTAGGAGAAGTCATAGACTCATGGCCCTTTTTGATCTAGATTCCTCTTCTTCTCTTCTTGGAAACCTTATTGAACCTATGGTTGTTGAAAATTTGGCTAAGAGGATACTATGGGGTTGTCATTTATGGAAATATACATGCTATATCCAGTGGAAAAACTTTGCATTTATGTTTTGGAGAAGATAACTTAGAAAATTGTCTAGGTGTTATGAAGATTAACTACCAGTAGAGACACCTTTCTTATTGGTGAACTTCATAGTGAGTGAATTGTTATGTGTACAATTAATAGGAGGTAGTATGGACATTGAATATCATATCCCCAAGTGTGCATATCATAATGAGTTGTATGGACATAGATATCAACAATTTATATTAGTGTACTATTAATATATTAGTGTTGTAGATTTAAATTATTTGGTCTCTTTTTTATAATTTTTCTTTATCGTTATATTTGTATATATACATACATACATGTGTGTGTGTGTGTGTGTGTGTGTGTGTGTGTGTGTGTGTGTGTGTGTGTGTGTGTGTGTGTGTGTGTGTGTGTGTGTGTGTGTGTGTGTGTGTGTGTGTGTGTGTGTGTGTGTGTGTGTGTGTGTGTGTGTGTGTACTTATATTTTTGAGTATATATACATGTGTGATTGTGGATGGATGAATATATATTATGTCTTATTTTTCCTTTTTAAACAATATTTATGGTCTTTTCACTACCACTTTTCACTCTTCTATTATTTATCTCTCTCATCTCTCTTATACCTACCTCTTTTTAGGTGGTTGAGTCTTCTATTATACTATTTTTTTATGCTTATGTTCTTTATCAATCATCCTCATGATGGATCATAGGGTGTGATCAAAAATGTTGATCCATAAAAAGACTAACACAATAAAATCCAAAAATAATGTGGAAGATTAATCTATTTAGCTACTAGAGCAAGTCCCTAGGTCCTCAAATATTTCATTCACATTCCACCTTTACCCTTACTTGTAGTACATCATTTCTAGTTAGCAATGTGTCTTTTTTAATTCCCTTTTCATTCCATTTATATTTGACCAAAGAAAATCTCTAATTTTCTTATAAATGTAGTTAAATTCAACTTGATTAAATAGCCAAGTAGAGCTGTAGTAAATAATATAGCAAAATAAAACCCTTTGGCATACCTAAAATCTCCCAACTAATGAGGAGGGATTCCTAACTACCTTAGCCTATCCACCAAGGACCTCAAGGCTCTTCTATAGCTTTCTTAAGGTCTTATCTTCACCCTACCACTAAGGGAATACTACTAGTATTCCCCTACATCACCAATCCACTCCCACAAATTTGAAACTCTTCACAAACTCCAAAGTTAAGCTTCACCCCTTGTCTTGAATCCCACCATAGGATGAACCAAGACATTCACTAGGATTCCATGGCATGTAGGGCTTCCATTATTATGAATTCAATAATTTTAAAGGTGCTTGATGAGGTTTGAGTCATCAATTTGTATACGATCTCAAGATTCCCTTTTTTAGGAGGGTTACTAGGGCTAGTAGCAATTAGGCCTCCTAACTATGTTTTTCATCTCTAACTTCAAAAAATTTCAAATAATTTTCCAAAATAATGTTATATTCCAATATCCTTTTTATATTACTTCAAGATTCACTTGGTTTTGAGTCACCAAGGTCTATGTACAGTACCAGACCACAAATCACCTATTTTTAAGAGTTTTGAGGGCTTGTCAAAGTAATTAACTAGCGTCAATCAAAAAACCTTCAAGAAGATAACTTGAAGTCTTTTCCCTTGGCCTAGTTTACCTTCATTGAGTACTTCTTACATCCAAATAACTAGATTGATCATTTCAATCCATCTACTATGCTTTTTGACCTTTGTTTTATTGAACTTCACCTAGTCAAGTAGCCTCATACTCGCCTAGGGATTTGCTTTAAAAATAGAAAACCAACTCCTAAACACTCAAAAATTCATATATAAATATTATATACATTTATCTCCTTTATTCTAAAGGGCCATTTTGTTTTGACCATTGGAACTCAAGAAAGAGTCATTTTTCTTGGTGCTACTCCAATGAGGACAGTGAACTAGTGAATCACAAAAGAATTTACAAACACCTATCTAGACCAACCTTAAGGAATCAAAATAAATATGAAAAAAAACTAAATTAAATCCTCTAACTAACAAGATAAAGTAGAGAGTCCAATCAATCCATCAGCATGTGGATTTGGACGTGCAAGTTAATTGTAATAGGAAATTGCTTGTTGTTTGTTATTTCTTCAAGATTGAATCCGTAAAATCTCATCGCCAACCCTTCTCCTGGGTGTGCAATGGTTTTTTATACTCTTTTTGCACATGTGGAAACCTTCTATATGGACCCATAATAGAAAAATTTCAAGTTGCTTGATTTTGGCAATTTATTGTCGATATTGTCAAGTGCAACTTTTGTAAAATGTAAAGTTGCTTGAGCAACTTTTTACAACTTTGCACTTGGACCATGTGTAGACCTCAAGACATCTCAAATGAGTCTAGCAAGTTACAAAACTAACTTCTAATACTATTTCCCAACTCTAGATTTTTGGTCAAAGTTTGGTCAACCTTTGACCTATTTAACCAATTATAAGCAACATAGGCATTCTAAGTGCACTTCTTGATTCCCCACTTTCTACACTCACCTAATTATATATATGACTTTAATCACACTCTTGGGGCTTCATATTATCCCTTATTCCCTAGTGGTTGGCTAAAACCACCTATAAGCCAAAAATTCTAGGACCTTTCACTATGATCATTAGGTGCTCCTACACCACTCTCCCCCTGCAACAAGAAATTAAGTAGGATCTTCAGGTAACAAATCCATTCCAATACCTAGATTCCTAAAATTAGTTTTAGCTACCCAAGTAGCCTCTACAGTAGAAATATGTTTCTACTTCACAAGGTGCTCCATGTAGATTTTGTGCCTAGTCTTCTTCTTCACCCTTGAATCAAGTATCCTCTCATCTTGTTGCTTAACTAGAGTGGGTATACTAATGTCCTTGACCTCTTTATAAACCTCTAATTTATTTGTGTCCTCAGTTAGTTTAGGGCCTTTGTATGGAACTAGATCTTTCAAATTAAAGATTGGTGAAAGGGCTAACTCCTTAGGTAAGTCTATCATGTATGCATTTTGACCATACTTGGCAAAGACCTTACATGGTCCTATCCTTTTCATCCAAAGTTTACTTGGAACTCCCTTTTTTAATATGGAGTGTTTAGGTGTACTAACACCCAATATCCCAATTGAAATTGAATATCTATTTTTCCCTCATCTACCTTGCTCTTCAATTTATGATTTGCCTCTATGAGAGTCTTCTTGACTTGATCATGGATTGGGAAAAATCTTCAGCATGCCCACTAATTCCTTATTTCTCCTTTAACTCTCTAAGCTCACAAACTCCCCTTGGATGCAAACCATAAACAATTTGAAATGGACCTTTTCCAATGATTCTATTAGCATTGTCATTATAAGCAACCTCATCTTCTGGTATGATCTAATCCCATGACTGACCATATTAATTGGTTAGGTGTGTTAGTAGGTTCCCAAGAACTTGGTTAATGATCTTTGTTTGACCATCAATTTGGGGATGGTAAGCTAGATTAGTGCCTAACCTCTTCCATGAAATCTTCCAAAAATGCCCCATGAACTTGACATCCCTATCTGATACAATACTAATAGGTGGGCCATGAATTCTAACCACTTCCTTGAAGAAAAGGTGTGCTATGTAGTTAGCATCATGAGTTTTCTTCCATGGTATGAACTGACTAATCTTACTAAATCTATCCACTACTACAAAAACACTATCAAAACTAGTTCTTGTTCTTCGTAAAACAACTATGAAATCCATACTTATTCATTTCAAGGTCTATTAGATGTTGTTAAAGGCTGATATAAGCCAACATTTGAAGAGGTTCTTTTATCCTTCTGATAAATGATACATTGCTAACATATCTTCTAATATCCCTTTACATTGTTGGCCAATAGTAGTTCCTACTCACAAGTTCTAGAGTTGTATTCAAACCAAGATGCCCATTCAAACTTCCATTGTACTTTTCTTGGATGAGGTTTTCTCTCATTGAACCCCTTGGAACACATAACCGATTGTCTCTAAACAACAAACCATTTTGCAAGGTATAGTTAGCAAACTCACTAAAAAAATGATTTTTAAATGATGAGCATACCTTGTAATCTTTTGAAAAATATTCATCTTCCTCATAAAGGTCCTTGAATCCCTCTATGCCAATGCTCTTTAACTAAATTTCTTGTACTATTAAGAGCCTCATGCTCAATGCATCTGCCACCTTGTTAGTTTGCCCATTTTTGTGTTTAATGGTGAATGTATATGCTTGTAAGAACTTTGTACACTTAATGTGCCTCAAACTGATTTTTTCCTATGTATTTATGAAGCTCAAATATTTATTGTTAGTATAGACAAAAAAACTCCTTAGGTAATGGATAATGCCTCCATTTCCTAAGAGCTTGGACTAATGCATACCACTCTAGATCACATGGAGAATACATTGACTTAACCTAATTTAATCTCTCATTGAAAAATTCCATAGGTCTACCCTCTTGACTTAGGATAGCTCCCACAGCAATCTGACTAGCATCACACTCCATTATGAACAATTGGGGAAAACTTGGCAAAACTAGGATGTGTTGTGTATCAACCTCTTTCTTCAATCTCTAAAACTCTTCATCTATCACTTTAGTCCAAACAAACTTATTTTTTAGTCCTCCCTTGATGGTATCTAGTATAGGTGAACAAATTTCACTAAATCTCCTCACAAACTTCCTATAGAAATGAGCCAATCCATGGAAGCTTCTAACTTTTGTAGAGTTGGCCAGTTTAGAATAGCCTCCACCTTGCTTGGATCCATCTTTAAATCTCCTTGAAAAACCATAAAGCCTAAGTACACCAATTATTATTTCATGAACTCACTCTTTTCAAGATAAATGGTGAGTTTCTCCTCTTATATCCTTTTCAATACTATCTCTAGATGCTTCATGTGATCCTCTTTTCTTTTACTAAAGATGAGGATGTCATCTAAGTACACAATTACAAATTCACCTATGTAGTTCTTCAAGACTTCATTCATTAACCTCGTGAATGTGTTGGGTACATTTGTAAGGCCAAAAGGTGTAAAAATCCATTCATAAATACCCTTTATGGTTTTAAATGAAGTTTTCCATTCATTTCATTCCCTCATCCTAATTTGGTGACAACCACTCTTAAGGTCTATCTTGGAATAGTACCTAGCACCACCTAGACAATCCATCAAATCCTCTATTCTAGGAATAGGAAACCTATACCTAATAGTGATCTTATTTATGGCCCTAGAATTAGGGCACATTCTCCACTTACCTCCTTTCTTGGGTGCTAAGACCACTGGGATTAGACATGAGGTGATTCTCTTCCTAATGAGGCCTTAATCCATCAATTCTTGTACTTGTCTTGTTATCTCCTTGTGTTAATCAAGAGTCATCTTGTAAGAAACTTTGTTGGGCAAGGATGCCCCTAGTAAAAATTCAATTTGATGGCTTACTACTCTTTGAGAACGTAAGATAGTAGGTGTCCCTTCACATATGATGTCTTGAAACCCCTCAAGTAATTGCTTCACTTCACTAAGAATGGTAGATTGTTTGATGATTTCTTCTTCCTTGGGTTTTAACACAATGGAAAACCCTACCCCTTCATCTTACTTAATTTTATTCAAGAACTCTTTTTCACTTATCAACAAGCTGTGTACTATTGTTGCTTCATCAGATTCCTCTTCTACTAAGGATTGTATTTTGTAATTCGCTCACTATTCTTGAAAGTATAGGCATTCTTCCTTCCTTGGTGTACAACATATGTGTCAAATTGTCATGGTTTTCCCAAAAAAATATGGCATGCATCCATGGGTAACATATCACAAAGTATTTTTTCATTATACTCCCTAATAGAAAAGTCAACCCAAGGTTCTACATTCGCTAACAAATTTTGTCCCTTATTCAACCAGGCCACTTTATAAGGATGAGTATGATGTTGCTTAACAAGTTTCAATTTCTCCATTTCTTCCTCTGAGATGGTGTTGTCAGTAGACCTTGAGTCTATCATTACTTTTCAAAACTTACCAAGGTTTTTTCATTTGATCCTAAATAATGACCTTCTTTTCTTAGGTTCCTCTTTATTTGGTTCTCTAATCAAAACTTTCTTGAACATCAAATTGTCTCCTCTCTCTAAAGTAAGGATTACCTCTGAATGAATCATGTCATCTTCCTCTCCTCATGCATAAGTTATTTTCTTCTCAACATGGGATGATGAGGATGTTTTGTGAGGATATCTATAAGTTGGGTGTCCTAGGTTGCCACAATTATAGCACTTCATAGTAGAAAAATGTGAAATCCTACCAAAACTACCAAATCTTCCTCTTCCTCCACTATTTGGGCCTCTTCCTTTGTTGTAACCACAATTGATGTTACCATCACTAATTTTCTCATTGAGCTTGGAGTCTCCTTGGTTATTGGAGTCATTGCTCCTTCCTCCATATCAACCACAATGGGTACCTCTAGTATGTCTACATCTCTCTCTTCCTCTTGAATTGGATTCTTGCCTCTTCTTTTTCTTCCCTTCCACCTTAAGTTCCAATTAAAAACACTTGTGAATAGTGATGGGGGTCCATAGATTGATATCTTCTTAAATCCCCCAGCTCTATCTTCCTAGATACCTAGCAACCTTCACACTTTCATCCTCTTGGATCTTTGACCTTAAACATAGTTTTTGAAACTCCTCTATGTAAGAGGCAACATCCATGTCCTATTGTTTTAGACTTTTTCTTTTCTTATGAATTTTTATTTCATAATCCTTAGGTAGATAGTTATCCTTAATTTTGGCTACCATGGCCTTCCAATTAGTTATTGGCTTCTTTCCTTCCTCCTCCTTCTCTTCTTGGAGAAACTTCAACCAAGTTATGGATCATCCCCTCAATCTTGCCTTTGAAACTTTCACCTTTTGAGCCTCTATGACCCCTTCACCCTCAAAGTGATTCTCCATGCCCTCTATCCATTTTATTACCAACTCTGAATCCATCCTACCTCTGAACAAGGGTATACCTTCTAGTGACTTTCTAGGCATTTCCCTGAGTGATTTAAGGAAATCTTTTTCTTGCAATAGACAATCTGGTTCAGGTTGTATATCTTCTTCGTCTATGTTTTTTCCCTTATCTTCATTCCCTTCTAGCTTTCCTTTAACTTGCTCTATTATCTCTATAACCTTTTCAATTTTCTCTCTCATGGCCTCTAAGGACTCTTATAGAAGCCTATTTCTCTCCCTTTTTTAATCAAATCCCTTACTAGCTCTACCTTTTTCACCATGGTACTCTCACCTATAGACTCTCATTTTGAGTCAGACATGCACTTATCCCAAATCTTTCACTCACTCTATTACCAATTTGATGAGGAAGGATTCCTAATCTACCTTAGCCTATCCACCAAGGAATTCAAGGATCTTCTATAGCCTTCTTAGGGTCTTATCTTCAGGGAATAGTTCTACTATTCCGCTACTTCACCAATCCACTCCCACCAATTTAAAACTTTTCACAAACTCTAAATTTAAGCTTCATCCCTTGTCTTGAATTCCACCATAGGATGAACCAAGACATTCATAGGGCTTCCATGGAATGTAGGGCTTACATGCTTATGTATTGAGTAATTTACAAGCTGTTTGATGAGGTTTGAGTCATCATTTTGTATACAATCTCAAGATTCCCTTGTTTAGGAGGGCTACTAGGGCTAGTAGCAATTAGACCTTCTAACTGTGTTTTTGGTCTCTAACTTCACAAACTTCCAAAGGAGTTTCAAAACTAATGTTATATTGTAATACCCTTTTCAAAGTACTCCAAGATTCACTTGGTTTTGATTCACAAAGGTATCCATACAGTACCAGACCATAAATCACCTATTTTTAAGGGTTTTGAGCACTTGTCACAGAAATTAACTAGGGTACAACAATTAACTAAGAATTTAATTTAGTTTGTTAGTTAGATTATTTAATTTAGTTTGAGAATTAATTCACTAAAAAAATTATTTATTCCAATTCAATTAGAATATTTTTTTCATTTGTAAACTATATGTTAGATAAGTTATTTCCATTAGGTAACCTAAATCATTTAACTCTAGGAGAGAGTGATCTATCCCTCATAAATAGTATACTATGCCATCAACATCAATCACAAATACAATTGGGGCAAGAGGTAATCCTTGCTCGATAGGCCAAAATAGATCAAAAGGTTTTGATCTAATATCATTTACTTTTGCCCATATATTGACATCATTCATTAATGTCTTGATCATTTGATAATTTATTTTGGGAAAACTCAAACTCTCTAGCATCATGAATATGAATCTCTACTCTATTTTATCATATTATTTTTAATAGTCTAATAGCATCATGCATACCAATTGATTGGAGTTTTTAGCCCAATTTTGAGCTTCCTAGTAGGTGAGAAAGTTCTCTCACTTGTAATGACCTTTGACAAAGTCAATCTATGTTGGATAAATCACTTAGGGGGAGATATTCCCTATCTCTTTGGCTTATATCTTGGCCAATATCTTGTATGACACATCAAGGAGTGTAGTCAGCCTAAACTTCTTGATGGAACCCCTATTAGGAAGAGTTATTTTCTTTATAGCTTCAATAGCAGCAATACTATCAAGATTTTGATTCTCTTACACAACACAATTTTCCAATTTGTTAAATTCATGAATGATCTTTTCAACTTGGGAAGGAAGAAATCTTAAGGATTCACTTTCATTATGGGAAGAGTGAGAAGAGTTATTCTCCATGATGAGATTTCTCTCCATGATAGGGTTAAGGTTGATAAGGCTAATTATTGCCTCTATTTTATGATAGTTTTAAACACTCTATTTTACCTCCACTAAGACATTTATGAACTTATGTTTACTTGAACTGATGATTAACATATGGGTAGATAGTATGTTATATTTTTCCAATATTATATATATAATGTAGTATTTCATATAACCATCAGAATGTGTGTTCTAATATTTGAATTTAGTTTGATAATGCTTATTTGCATAATAACCAACCTATTAGCAAAGTAAGATAAAGATGGTTAGAAGTATTCAAAGGGAAACATTGAAGATAGCCAATAGCATTTGAGGAGAAAAGATGTTAAGGATTAGCTATAGTGGAAAGAGTCATAATGGTACCAAGGGACACGGCTACTAATATGGAGGAGCTATGAAGAATTTTTATACTTCTTTTCATTTATTATTGTGTCAAAGCAGTTGTCCAAACTTCATTATTTTTTCAGTAAGGTATTATCTTTTCTTCCCTTTCTTTGGCAGATTTGAAGTTAGTTTGTTTTGCTTTTATATTTCAAAATAAGTGTCGATCTTCTATTTATAGGGATTAGACCAATAGTGTTAAGGAGTTAGAAGAAAGTTTATGACAAGAAATTGCTGACTCATGCAGTGAGTTATTTTTACAATTTCATGTATTGTTCTCATGTAATGAATTTCTAGAACATAATGAAATAGCTCCTAGTTTACATTTTGTGTTAGTAGATTAGTAGAAGCCAACCAAGGGGGCCCACTTGGGAGGTGGATTAGATTAGAGTAGTATAGATTTTTTTTCAAGCATCTTTAGTATTGCAGGTAGAAGTTATAAGTTCTTTCATGTAGCATCATACTTTGTGAATGTTCTGATAGCTTCTATAAGAACAGTTATAGTAGATGAACTAAGTTGGAATATACCTTAGTATTTAATTGTAATTCTAGTATTCATTTTAGTAAAGAGTAGTGTTTTAGTTTCCTACAGCACTAGTATGGGTTATTTCCTTGCATTTTATTTTCCTGCAATATAATAATAATGACTCATTAAGAAACCTAGTGCATATACTGTGCTGACCATTTCAAGTATACATCCCTAGGTTGACAAAATCAAATTCACCTCATGGTGGGGAAAAATAATCCTTAGATTGAATACACTATTCCTAAGTATGGCCTTTGGCATGATTATTATATATTTATTATGAGGTGGACTATTTTTGGTGTCATTGTCGAGGATGGTGTCAAGCTAGGAGCATTCTTGATTCATAGTTCTTAGTTAAGTCTTTTTACAAATTTACAGTCTTAGAGCTTTCTTCACCAGTGTGAAGAATTCAATTATATGCATCGAAGAGGAAGACAATGAGATGAATATGGTAGATTTCTTCCAAGGGAGTCTATTAATTTGAATGAAGTAATTGAAGAAGAAGAATTTGAGTTACCTTTTGAAGATGCAAGCCCTATTTTTCCTACAGAATCATCCTCAAGAGCAGAACCTATAGATACAAGTGGTCTTCAACCTTTTACTGAAATATTGGCCAATTTCCTTGACAATACTGCTCTAAATCCACCAACTATTAATAATCCAATACCCAATGTTCCTTTTCAACAGCAACCTCATAATCTAATACCTCTAGTAATGACACAACCTACTTTTCCTTCCTCTCCCAAGCCTAATAAATACTGATAATCTCAAGAATATACCTGCAGTTGCTCTTCCAAAGTTTTATGGCCTTGTAACCAAAGACCCTAATACTTTCTTGTTTGAATTTGACATGCTTTGTCATAGTTTTCACTACAACACTGATGCCCATAAGCTCAAATTATTTCTAGCAGAAAGAGTCAACTTTATGATGGTTCATGGGCTTAGGAACCAATGCAGTAGGAACTTGGGATGAAATGCAAACTCTATTTCTGGATAAATATAAAGAGTATTGCAAAGAATCTAGTTCAAGAGGAGATGATATCTTTAGGATATCACAAAAGGAGGTAGAAACATAGGAAGACTATGTTTCACATTTCTTGTATACACTGCAAAAGAACCCTCAGCATGTGTTGTCTGAGGATTCACAAAAGCTAGTATTTTTAAGAGGTGTGAATGCTAATTGTCTAGAAGCACTAGCTCTGATAGCTTTTGGTGATGTATATCAATCTTCCTAAGTTGACCTCAAGAAAATCTATCAAAACTATTCAAGGTCAACTATGAAGAAAGGCCGAAGACCTTGTTCCACAATCACTAAAGGAATTAGTTAGGGTATTTCAAAGCTCGAGATATCTAACCTATTGTCAAATTTCAAGTAGGACATCATAAATGATGTCGCTACACATCTCAACACAATGACTACAAAGAAGAAGCATGTAGAAGCTTAATTACAACTAGCTAAATACTACCCTCATTGTCAGAAGCAAAAGGATTGCCAATACAAACTAGTTGCCAACATGGAGAACCAACATCTTCCAACTGAGTACATCAAGATAGATGGAGATAATGAGCAAGTATTCTTTGTTGCTCAATGTTGTCCATGGGCCCAATGTCAAGGTATACCTTAGGACCCTTTGCAAAATTCAAATTTATATGATAATCAATGGAAAAATCATAATCCCCAAGGCCCCCCAAAATATAATCAACCTAATTGGAGTAATGCTTGGCAAAATAATCTGCAATAGCCCCAATGGCCTCAAAACTCCCAACCATCTTGGCCCAACCAACAGAATAACTAATGGTAGAACTAGCAGAACCAATGGCAACCATCCCAGGGGAATTGGTAGTCTACAAACCAATGGAGAGGACCTCAATAGTGGGCTAACCAAAATACTAGTAATACACAATTACCACCCCCAGCTCAACAACCTGCACTAATGCCACCACCTATGAATCTTAGACCTCAAAAGTAGACACAGTTACCTACACAACCTCAGCCGAATCCAAATAACTAGTAGTTGCAACAACACATGTGTATTGCTAATGCTCAGCAATATCCAACTTATGCTCTGAATGTTGCAAATATACATCTGAGATCTGGTACAACTTTACCAGTACCTAAATTGCCTACTATAACTGAAATACTAGATACTCTTGCAGCATCAAAACCCCTTGTCTCTAAAGAGGTTGACCCAACCAATGTCACTATCTCAAGCCAAGCTTAGTCAATGGTGGAACCTCCTTTTCCAGAGAAGCTTGTACAAAGTAAACCTATACAAACAGAGGAATGGTCTTTTAATATTGTTGATCAACTAAAGAACATGCATGTCCAAATACCCCTATTCCAAGCTATTAAATATGTTCCTATCTATGGAAAAGTCATTAGAGAAGCCTGCCTGAAGAAGACTAGGAGTAAGAAAAAGGACCCAACTATAGTCCATGTTATGGGACAATTGGTTGACATTATGTTAGGAAAATTGGTCACTCCAAAATATTTTGATCTAGGAAGTCTAGTTATGAATGTGAGTATAAATGATCAATCTGTTAAAAATGCTTTAATAGATCTTGGTGTTATTATAAATGTCATGACCAAGGATACTATAAAGAAGTTGAAATAGAAGGATTAAGGGTTACTCCAACAATTCTGCAACTTGCTGATAGTTCTACTATCACTCCTTATGGGATGATAGAAAACATAGATGTAACCTTACACTCTCTAGAGTATCCTACAGATTTCATGATTCTATCTACCAAAGTTAATTTATCTAGTTACCCTGTCATCCTAGGATGACCATGGTTTGCTACAGCTGATGCAAATATAAGTTTTAGATTAGGAAATAACTTATCTGGTTACCCTGTCATCCTAGGATGACCATGGTTTGCTATAGCTGATGCAAATATAAGTTGTAGATTAGGAAATATGACAATATCAAATGGCCAAGAAACAAAGAAATTTGATTTGTATCCTCTAGCACAACCATTACCAGATTTAAGCACATTTATCTGGCCAGATTTAGGGGATAAAGAAGAAGAATTAAAATCTATAGTACAACTTATGATGTTACATAAACAATCCTTTCTAAAGTTGTAGGAAGAGGATTCAGTACTTCAAAGTATTCTTACTAACAATTATGTGGTAAAAAAGATGTATCTGAAATTTTCGCATTAGAATTAACCATATATGAGGAATGTGATGAGAATTATACTTTTCTCAAAGAACCAGACATTCTTCATCAAATTTTACCATGTGAATTAGATATAAGTCCAATTTTTGAAGCTACTATGATAGAGTTTACCACTACTATTGAGTTGTCCAAAGGTCATAATCTTCATGTTAACCCCAAATTATCATCCACACAAATGGAACAATTAATAAAGCTACTTCAGAAGCATGAAAAGGCTTTTGCATGGGACTATGGTGATATGAAAGGATTGAGTCCTACATTATGCACTCATAGAATATACATTAATGAAGGGTGTCTACCACTCTGTTAACCCCAGAGAAGGATAAATCCAAGCCTTAGAGAAATAGTTAAAACTAAATTGCAAAAATTGCTTGATGCTAGTTTTATTTATCCTATATTTGATAGTAAATCGGTGTCACCCCTAGTCATAGTTCTCAAAAAGGGAGGGAAATGGAAGATTTTTGTAGATTATAGAGAATTGAACAAGGCCACCAAAAAGGATCACTTTCCTTTACCATTCATAGATCAAGTTCTACACATTCTAGCTAGAAAGAAGTATTTTTATTTTCTATATGGGTATAGATGTTATAATTAAATCAGTATTGCTACTGAAGACCAAGATAAAACCACATTCATATGCCCATGGGGTACTTTTGCATACTTGGTTTTGTGATTTGGTCTATGTAATGCTCTTGCAACATTTCAATGAGCTGTTATTAGCATCTTTGCTGATATATCACATGATTGTATGGAAATATATATAGATGACTTGACAACATTTGGAGTCACCTTTGACGAAGCAATGATGAATCTTGAAAAAGTTTTGAAAAGGTGTCAAGAACATAATTTGGCACTTAATAGTGAAAAATATTTTGTGCTCATGCAGGAAGGTGTGGTACTTGGTCATTTCATATCAACTACAAGAATACAAGTGGATCCAGCTAAGATAAAGGTAATCCAAACATTGCCCATACCCAAAAAACCAAAAGATGTAAGATCTTTTCTAGGACATGTTGGATATTATAGACATTTCATAAAAGACTAGCTAGTCCCTTGTATACATTACTGACTAAAGAAGATGAATTCATTTGGACGTCAACATGCAATGAAGCCTTCCTCCAGCTTAAGAAACTTCTCACTACAGCCCCAATTTTATAAGGCCCTAATTGGACGTTGCCTTTTCACATATATACAGATGCTTCTGACTATGCCATAGGTGCAGTTCTAGGACAACAATCTCAACATCTTGAAAATGCAATATATTATATTAGCAAGAGCCTTCATGGACTAGAATTAAACTATACGGTGATTGAAAAAGAACTACTAGCAGTAGTTTATGCTCTAAACAAATTTTGGCATTACATAACTGGCTATCCCATATTTGTTCATACTGATCATGTAGCAATTAAATATCTCATGAAAAAACCTACTATAATATCCAGTTAGCAAGATGGTTACTATTGTTGCAAGAATTTGATATCACCATCATTGATAAGCCTAGAAGATCCAATGTGGTAGCTAATTATTTCTCAAGAATCCACCATGATGAGAATGACACTACTCTAGTAGATGATGCATTTCTAGATGAAAATTTATTTCATATTGTTGTTCAAACTCCATGGTATGCAAACATTGCTAATTATATTACAACTAATAAAATGCCAGAACATTTCTCTTACAAGGAAAAGAAGTTGCTTTTAGAGAAAAGTTTCCATTTCTCTTGGATTGGTAATATCTTATTTTACATTGGACCTAATCAAGTTATGAGAAGTTGTGTGAGAGAGGATGAGACATATGACATTCTACATGCATGTCATAATGAACCATGTGGAGGGCACTTTGCAGCAAAAAGAATAGCCTTGAAAATTTTAACAATTGGTTAATATTGGCCTATGCTTCACAAAGATGTAGCCAACTATAATGGAAGTGTGACAAGTGTCAAAGGATAGGGTGACCAACAAAAATAAATGAAATGTCTCTTAATCCACAACTAGCATTAACACCAGTTGACAAATGGGGTATGGACTTCATTGGTCCAATTGATCCTCCATCCAATGGGAAATCATATATCCTTGTGTGCACTGACTGCCTAACAAAATGGGTAGAAGTCAAAGCCATGAAGTATGCTTCTGATCATAAAGTTGCAAAAAATTTGTATGAAGAAATCTTTACTCACTATGGTGTACCCAAAGAACTAGTCACTGACCAAGGTGCTCAATTTACTTCTTATCTGATCACATAACTGATGAAACAATATAATATTAGGCACCAAAAATCAAGCCCCTATCACCCTCAAACTAATGGTCAATCAGAAGTCACAAATTGGGAGATAGAGGCTATCTTAACAAAAATAGTTCATTTGCATCGTAGGGATTGGAGTAGCAGATTACTAGAAGTTGTTTGGGGTTACAGAACAACATGGAATACTACTACAGGGTTCACACCATTTGAGCTCCTATATGGGAAAATAGCAATGTTTCCCATTGAATTTGAACATAAAACTTTAAGAACCACACTGGAGCTAAATATTGAACTTCTACATCTTAATTCTTGGGATGAAATGCACAAGGTTGCTCTGGAATGCACTGAAATTATATAGAAGCAAATAAATAATGGCATGACTCCCATATTAGCAACATATAATTTCAATTTTTTGAATGGGCTTTGCTATATGATTCCACATTTAAAGATATGTCAGGCAAGTAGTAGACACAATGGTCGGGTCCATATAAAATTATCTGTGTCTTTGCAAATGGAGTCATCCAATTAACTACCATTGATCCAATTCCTTTTATGTTACTATTTAATGGCCATAGACTCAAGTTATATAAATGGCCACAAACAAAAGAGGACTTCTTGTAGCAATTCCAACGGCCAAGTTCAAATGTACACTAGGTAACTCTTCCTGCAGCAGAAGGTGTTGACCTCCTGCCTGCAACTCTTCAATATTAATTTCTTCATGCATACCCATAATAAAAACTTTGTGTCCACATAAAGTTCCAAATTTCTCCATTCATCTTGTAATTTCTTCTTTTCCAACTCATCCCACTTCTTTACCTACCACCCTCCCACCCTCCATGTCATCATTTTAAAATACTTTCAATAAACACCATAAGTTTGCTGACTTATGTTGTCAATGTTGATGTACTTTCTACCACTTCTGGTATGTGCAAAAATCAACTCATAGGTATAAGATTTTCAAATCTTAATTCAATTATAGTACATTGATTTTTCTGGTTACATATAATATTGCATTATTTATATTATGGCAGTGTTATGCCAGTTCCATACCCCGTACTAAGTCTGACAAGTGTGGACACTTGTCCATATTTTGTAGGGGGCAGGGAATGTTACTAAAACCTAATGACATTCCTATTTATTCATAAATATTTTTTTCCCAAATCTTTATACTTCTTTTATGAAACTCAATTGTTATAAGTACGCAAGTGTTCAGGTGTTATACACCTTATTCTTGAATGATTCCTTATTGTCAAGTTGTGATGTGACCCATATTTAATTTTTAAGTGATCTCGATTCTATTTTCAAATCATTTTCACATAACCATGATAAACCACATTATTACTACTCATAAAAAATTGTTATGAAATTAATTAGCTAAAAAAAATGAAATGTGAAAATGTGTCTAAAAGCCTGAATTCGTAGAAGGGAAATAGTGCAAGCAAAGCAGAGAGTAAAATTGTCAGGTAGAATGGGTGGACAATTGCAGTGATGAGAACTAGTGGAGCATACTATTTTACTCTCAAATGTAGAGGTAGTCAGGAGATTTAATGTGTGTGGCTAGTTAGAGTATTTCCTAAGTTTAATTGTGTTTGATGATGAAGTAGCTACGAAATTTACAAGAACATTTAATGAGGGAGAAGCTATTGTATGGGGTTTAACAGTTGTTGCTATAGAAGAGTGAATAGTAGAAGTATTCATACCAACTGACCCTCAGTTGGATATCACCAAGCAAGGTTCCAAAAGGATGTCTCTTCTATCACCATACAACAAGTTGGTTATGCACATTATTAGGTACCTCACCTATGAAGGAATATTTTCATACTTGCATGCATATCATTTTAAATTTCTTAGTTGTATCAAGCACAATTATCCAATAAATGTTCTCAATTTCTTGTATAACATGTTATGCATTAGTGCTGAAGGAATCCAAAAGGGGAAGGACAATTCTATCACCCATCATGCCCTAATTAAATTGTTAGATTATGGTGACTGATTAGGAAAGTACTGTACATACTTCATAATTAGTGGGGTTTGGGTCTTGGCCGACGTTGTAGCCAACATATTATGGCCAACATGTTGTAACCCTAAAATGGATAAAATACTTGTATAAAAGGGTTTAGGGTTAGGTATTTTCATTATATTGTGATGCAAAATTGCTTCTTGCGGCGGTATTGAGTTGTAAGGGATTACGGACTATAATCAGTTTGTAATCACTGGATTGTAATAAGATCAAACTTGTTTTTTGGTGGACGTAGCCCAAGGATTGGGTGAACCACATTAAATCTTGGTGCCTTGTGTTCATTTCTGTGTGATCTATTATTTTTTCTGTTATTGGTTATATTTGCATGTAGTTTTTATTTCTGTTCGTGGTTTATCCTAATAAGTGGTATCAAAGCCTAGTTGTTTTTTTTAGTTATCCTTTGCAGGAAAATTTCACGGTTGAGTGGGAGTCTCATGGTTGAGTGAGAGCAATGATAGATGAGGGTAAGCTGAGGGTTGATATGTTTAATGGGTAGAACTTCTAGTTATGCAAGATGCAAATGGAAGACTATATGTATCAGAAGGATTTATGGAAGCCGTTGGAAGGCAAAGCCAAGAATTAGGGAACTATGTCAGATGTTGAATGAGATATTTTGGATAGAAAGTCACTCAGAAGCATTCACTTATTCTTGGCACCATCAGTGGCATTTAATATTTTAAAAGCAAAGATGATAGAAGAGTTGATGAAAACCCTAGCGACACTATATGAAAAGCCCTCTGCTTCAAACAAGGTATTTCTCATGAAGCATTTATTTAATATGAAAATGGTAGAAGGTGGATCTATTGCAGATCATTTAAATGAGTTTAATATAATTACTAGTCAGTTATCTTCTATGGGTATAAATTTTGATGAGGAAATTAGGGCTCTCTTGATTTTGTGTTCTTTGCCTGAAAGTTGGAATGGCTTGGTAATGGCTGTGATTAATTCTATTCCTGGATCTAGTACCCTAAAATATGATGATGTGATCAGTGTTGTTTTGAGTGAGGAAACTCATAGGAAATCCTCAGGTGGATCTACATGAGGAAGTGCTTTGAATGCACAAAGCAAGGGCAGAATGGTCGACGTTGTAGCTGACATATGGCCAACATGTTGTAACCCTAAAATAGATAAAATACTTGTATAAAAGGGTTTAGGGTTAAGTATTTTCATTATGTTGTGATGCAAAATTTCTTCTTTTGGTGGTATTGAGCTATAAGGGATTATAGACTGTAATCAAGTTGTAATCACTGGATTGTAATAAGATCGGACTTGCTGTTTGGTGGACGTAGCCCAAAGATTGGGTGAACCACGTTAAATCTTGGTGCCTTATGTTCATTTTCGTGTGATCTATTATTTTTTCTGTTATTGGTTATATTTGCATGTAGTTTTTATTTCTGTCCGTGGTTTATCCTAATATAAATTACTCATAGAAAGATCACTTAGGGATTCCTCTCCTATGTCATGGGTAGAATTTGTCCAAGCTAAAACCCTACAACCCTAGGTTGTCCTTAATGAACATCCTAGTGAAGAGAATGTAGTTCTCACTAATGAACCTATTGAGGAAAGCACTCAAGATGCTGAAGCTGGAAATGTGCAAGAAAATGTGTCTTTACCTATCCAAGAGACTCAAAAACCTACCTTTGCTCAAGCAAAGAGAAAATAGAAATTACAAGAGGAGACCTCGGCTTTAGTAGTAGAAAATCTAAACCTTGCAGTAGAAAAGAAAAAGAAAAGTAAGATGGGTCTTGCAATAGTTACTTCTGTAGCAAAAACACCAAAAGGAAGGAATAGGAAGAGGGCTATGATCCCAGAGGAGACCCCTATGAGAAGAAGTCCTAGAATGAGGAGAAAAATTTCTAAAGTGATAGTAGAAGCTCAGTTTACTTCATCCAAATCATCCACTAAAGAATCCCCAGTACAAATTGTTCCCAATAATTCTCCTTCTCACCTTGAAACTGTAAACATTCCCAAAAACCCTAATGAGGAATGTAGAGTTGAAGTAAATGAAAATCAAAATGATCCCCCAATAGGCTAACAAATAGTTCTCATAATGAATGAGTTAGTTTATTCAAACATTGGCCTAGTTCCTTATAAACCAACATGGCTTACAGATTTTCTAAAGCAATTATGGAAGGAACAGAGGAAGAGGAAAGATAACTATGAAGAGGATAGTGGTTCCATTACCTTGCAAAAACTCATTTTCCAGTTGTTTGAACAACATATGCTTGTTGCAACTCTATGGGAAGAGGAGAGGGAAAAAATGAAGAAATTCATAGTGTCACTAGGTGAGGAAATTACAAATTTGAAAGAGAAATTGGCAAATCAAAAATAAAGGATGGATCATGCTCTCAAATTGGCTAATCAAGCACTTGCTTGTAGGCCACCACCTCAAATTTATGCTATGTGTTTAAAGGAACAATTCCTTTTATTCCAACTTGTGCTAACCCTCAAGAAAATAAATGCAGAATTCAAATCAACTCACGAATTCTATGGTTTAAACCAAACTCTACCATCCTGGTAGTAGAACTTGCTCTATGAGTTATATGTGCACAATTTTATCATTCCAATAGAAACTCAATGGAATCCTTTACTTTATGTAGGGGATATACATCTAAGGAATTTGATGTCCTAGATGCATAATGAAGCTAATTATGATAGACAATTGAATAATTATAGAGATGAGGAAAGAAAAAAGCCCCTGTCATTAAGAGCTAAGAGAAGTGAACCAAAAGAAATTCTTAGGTACTAGTTTAGATTAACTTATGGGGATAAGAACAAGGAAGTAAGGGACAAAATCTTTGCTACTAGAACCAAGGTCTATGTAGAATATGAGAACCTATCTTACTTTTCCTTTTAGAGAGCCATGGTTGGTGTTAAAAGTAGGTGGGTTAGATTACATGAGACACTTAAAAGGTTAGAGCCACATAGTCCTATCAATTTAGAGGTCACCCTTCACCAAGATCCAAAGTATATAGAGGTGGGGAAACAAGCTAGGCCAAAATTATGGTGCCCACTCACTATGCCACCTCCAATGCTCATGTGGCCCCTATATGATATTAATGCTAATAAACTTGATAAGCTATAGAAGGAAAATAGAAGAAAAGTTTGGGAGAGAACATGAGGATTCTACTACACCTTCAAGAGTGGTAGGAAAGGAAGGACTGAAGTTTGGGAATCCAAGTCACTAACTAAAAAATGTAACGCTTGAGGACAAGCATCAGTTTACTAGGGGGCAGATGATAAGGCTAATTGTTGCCTCTATTTTATGATAGTTTTAAACACTCCATTTTACCTCCACCAAGACATTTGTGAACTTATATTTACTTGAACTGATGATTAACCTATTGGTAGATAGTATGTTATATTTTTCCAATATTATATATATAATGTAGTATTTCATATAACCATCAAAATTTGTTTCTAATATTTGAATTTAATTTGATAATGCTTATTTGCAAATATCTCTACATAATAACTAACTTGTTAGCAAAGGGAGCTGAAGATGGTCAGAAGTATTCAAAGGGAAATGTTGTAGACAACCAATAGTATTCAAGGAGAAAAGATGTTAAGGATTAGCCACAATGGAAAGAGTAATAACAGTACCAAGGGACACAGCCACTAATATGAAGGAGCTATGAAGAATTTTTATACTTCTTTGCATTTATTATTGTGTCAAAGCAGTTGTCCAGACTTTGTTATTCATTCTATGAGTTGTTATCTTTTCTTCTCTTTCTCTAGCGGATTTGAAGTTAGTTTGTTTTTCTTTTATGTTTTAGAATAAGTGTCAGTTTGTTTTTCTTTTATGTTTTAGAATAAGTGTCGATCTTCTACCTATAGGGATTAGACCAATAGTGTTAAGGAGTTAGAAGAAAGTTTATGACAAGAAACTGTTGACTCTTGCAATGAGTTGTTTTTATAGTTTCATATATTGTTCTCATGTAATGAATTTTTAAAACATAATGAAATAGCTCTTGATTTACATTCTGTGTTAGTAGATTAGCAGAAGCTAACCAAGGGGGCCCACTTGGGAGGTGGATTAGATTAGAGTAGTATAGATTTGTTTTCAAGCATCTTTAGTATTGTAGGTAGAAGTTATAAGTTCCTTCCTGTAGCATCATACTTTGTGAATGTTCCTGCAGCTTCTATAAGAATAGTTATAGTAGATGAACTGAGTTGGAATATATCTTAGTGTATAATTGCATTTCCAATATACATTTTAGTAAAGAGTAGTGTGTTAGTTTTCTGCAGTACTAGTGTAGGTTCTTTCCTTGCATTTTACTTTCCTGCAGTATAAGAATAATGACTCATTAAGAAACCTAGTGCACATATTGTACTAACCATTTCAAGTATATGTCTCTAGATTGACAAAATTAAATGTAACTCATGGTGGGGAAAAATAATCCTTAGATTGAATATACTACTCCTAAGTATGGCCTTTGGCATGATTATTATACACCTATTGTAAGGTGAAACAAAGGTCATGAGTGAAAATGTTGGTATCATTATGGGTCCTAGCAAAGAAAAATGAGTCATGATCAAAAGAGCCCATCAGTCTACGAATTATTCTAATGGAAATGTTATAGGTTGGACTTAATGTGATAAAGCTCATAAAAGGAGAGATTACAAAAATAATATCTAATGAGATCTAACTACAACCAAGATCTGAATACCACTAATGCAAAGAATAGTATACAAAGTATATCTAGATGTACAAATAAAGTAAAATATAACTCCAAAATATAAGAAATAAGTGTAGTGTATTGGGTTCACCAAAAGAAGATGAACACCCACTATCAAAATAGGGAATGGATTAAACATCACACACTAAGCCTAATTCCTAGACCAAAAGTGTTAAATAGTCAAAATTGACTTTTTTCTTCCAAGCTTAATTCTTCCCTTAGTGTGTGATGTTTAAGGTTGGCCCCAAAATAGAGGGGCACAAGTTATGTTCACTAAAATGTTTAGGGGGGAGTGGAAGCAATAAATAACAATGTAAACTAGATGAGATGAATTCATTAGTTAAACATATTCATCATAAGTCATTCAATACAAGAGAAAGAGGGGCTCTCAAACATAACTCTCATTATAAATCAAGTTATATTATAAAAACCAAAATAGGATGAAGAGATTCTAGTAATAAACCCAAATTATACTAACAAATTATAAAAGCAAATTCTCTTTCATGCAATGTTCATTAACCTTAGAATTTTAATGTGAAAGTAAATTGATCCAACCGGTCAAATGAAAATCATGAATAGATAAATAAGTAATACATGTGTTAGCATGAATTCTAATGGTATTCCTATGAGAAAGCATCCTAGTTGTGTTGGAGAAATGTTTCAAAGGTTGTGTATTGCATTCATGACAGAGTTTGTAATTGATTTCAACATATTGGTTATTCTATGAAGAATGACAGAGAAGCAGAAAAAGTTTGGCTTTGTGTGATTTGAGGATTGAATATCATCTTATAAACACATGGGATAATGTTCTAGGGTATTTCTAGATGCTACAATTAAGAGTGCATATAGAAATATCAAGACTGGGCAAAGTTATGATGGATTTGGGGAAGGTAGATTTTAGACAATGTTTCTATAAGCTAGTACTAGTGTTTTGATGATATCTCCTAATAGAAATGACATTTGGTTGAGAAAAATTAGATAGAGGTTGAAGATATTGTGGTTAATCATGCATGCTCAAATGATCAGTGAGTGTGAAGTTATGAAGACTAAGCTCACAAATTGCTTGTAATTGTGAAAAAGATGTAGTATTGTGATGTAGCGTGTAATGTAATATCTTAAGTTGGTCCTATACTATTATTGCAAATTGGTAAATACTCAAGTCTGACTCAATAATTTATCTTGGACTTGGTATAAAGTAGACATGTTTCCCTTGGTTGTAATCATAAGTGAGATTATTACATGTGATATGCAGTCATATCTATTTGATGTATTGTGCAATATTTCATGCTAATATATTTTGGATCAAAGAAGTGATTAGTGTAGTTGAGGCATAGTGAGATTACAAGGAAGTATGTTTAGCAAAGAATTTCTTGTTTGACAATTGTTTATGTACACTTGTATTATTCAGTGAGGATAGTACTGGATTTGTTTGGATATTAGGTCCTTCTATCTTTCTTTCAACTCCTAACAAGGTTGGCACAACTACTAATATTGTTAGAATCTACTAAAAGGGGTTCAAAGTCTCCTAATAAGGACTCATATATACTTACTATATGTAATTGACTCATAATAGGTCTATCCTTTTACAGGATTATTTATATTGGTACATCATCTTGTGGGTACCATCCCCACCAAGGTGTTCCCTCTAATTAAGGGTTTCCCTAGTTAACAAATCCAATGTTATTATGTATGGTTATATTCTATGGTTTTTGCATCTACTATTTACATGTTTTAGAATTAATAAGGATATTAAGAGTTGTTTTAATTGCATAGTTGGTTCACCCCGCCCGCACCCACCTTTAGTTATCTTGGTGGACTTTACTTTCTAACAATCGTTATCAAAGCATTAGGTCTTTGAAGGAAAATTTTAATAGATTAAGGAGATCTATGGCACAATTTAGGAAAGAAAGTTTAAATTTTGATGGAGTTGACTATGAGAGATGGAAAGAGAAGATGAAGCCACATTTTCTATGCATGGGTACGAGTTATTGGTTGGTTACTAAAACTATAAAGGATATGATTGAAGAAGACAAGCTTGAAGGTTGTGATGAAACTTAGAAAGATATATTTATGTTCAACATGCTAGCTAGAGAAGCATTATTATCAACTCTTCCTAAAACTAAATTTTCTCAGGTAAAATCTTTAAGACATGCTCATGAAATTCGAAAAGCTTTGCAAAGTCTTAGAGGGTTAGATTATAGAATTGGATAAGCTTATTTAAGATGCTAAAATGATGGAAAATGAATCTATAAGAAGTTACTTTGGTATAATAGAAGAGATTGCTATAGGGATTAAGACTTGTGGAGGAGAGAAATATAAAGATGAAGTTGTATGGGAAATATTGAAGACTTTGATAGCTTCATATAGACAAATAGAAGTAGTTATTCCCTTAACATCTAATTTTACAAGAGAGAGTCTTCTTGGGAGATTATAGTCAGTAGAAATGTGGATGAGACATAGTGGAGAATTGCCTAGAGTTGAAATTTCTTTTAGTGCATTAAGTGTTCAACCTTTGTTAACAAGGAGTGCAAGTACAAGTGGAGATTATGCGAGTAGAAACCAAAAAAAAGGGGATGAAGACAAGAAGATTGAGGAAGGAAATTCCATTCTTATGAAAAGCGAATCTAAAGGTAACAAAATCTTTAAATTTTGGAGTTCTAATGCATATGGTCATTATTCTTCTAAATGTCCTAAGAGAGTAAAAAAGTTTAAGAAGACCTATAAATCAAGAATGTCTAAGCATTGTCTTTTTGATAATGAAGAGGAATTTAGTGCTAGACTAGAATGATTCTTAAGAGAAAGTCATCATGAGAATGATGAAATAGGATTTTTTTTTATTAAGGAAGAAAGCCCTAAAAAATAAGAAGTTAGAGAAGAAAAAGCATTAGTATCACAAATTGAAAACAAGAAATTTGATTATATTATAAATAGTCATTGTTCACATAACATGAATGGAGATATGAATAAGTTTGTTGAATTCAATAATTATGATGGAGAGATAGTTAGAGTTGGATGTAATACCCCAAAATTGGCATCCTAAACCAATTTGGTGCATTTGTCTCAAAACATCAATCTCAGTCAACAAAGTCCTAATTCACTAGGCATTTCTAATCCTAATTGACTCTACTCTATCTAAGTATCAATTGTAGAAAATCCTAAATATGCAACAATCTCATACTTTATGTAGTTCAAAACTATCAAATTAATTTGGATAATAAACCCTTCTAATCAAAGTGATTTAATTAAAGGTACTAGTATAGTTAGTTAAATTAAATCACCCCATTTAGCTAAATATGACATGTAAAAGGAATTAAATACATTTTATTAAATTAAATACCCTCCTTTCAATTATTGAATTTAATTATTCAATCAATTGATAATATTCAACTATGAGTTCATATTTAATTATAATCTTCAAATGTTCTCTCAAAAATTCCTCTTCGGTTAAGAAATGGAAACATTGAGTTAACTCAAATAAAAAATGGAAATAGAATAATATAATTGCCTCATCCACTTAAAATAAAATTATTAACTCTCTCTCACATGAAAATATTCCATTCGAACTAAATTGGCATATGATCTCAACCATCTCTCTGATTTGATCTCTACCGTCGATCAGTTCTAGGATTTTATAAATTGAAAACTTATGTCTCTCATTTGAGAGAATACATTTATTGAGTAACAAAACTCTGCTAGTTTGAGCATTCAATACTCTCACATTTGTGAAATCTTTATTGCATTTTTGTTCTCATAGTACTTTCATTTAGCTTAACTTGCAATCATGCTTAGATTTGGTGTTCTTTCTTTCTTAGCTTAGATTTGTATTCCATATAGCATTGGTCTCTGGTAACTGAACTCTTGATTCTAAGAGCACACATTCAAACCCCAATGTGATAGAAGGCAACAGGTCAACATGACTGGATCTTCTAAGATGAACAACCTAATGTTCATTCTCAAATGAATCTATCAAATAAGGAAAAGATTGAAGTTGTTAGAAATGTTTAGAATAACTGAGAAGGGGGTTGAATTAGTTACTCAAGGGCTATATGTACCACTTGAACTAATAAACATTAAACACATCAATGTTCAACTAATCCTACTTAACTTGTTGCTTGGTCTATACTATAAAGATTTCATAAACTTAACTTGCATTGCAAAATGAAAAACATCATCAAATGTAAAACATTCATAAGACATTCATCACAGTTTGAGACTAGGATTTTACATGGAAACCCAATTTGGGAAAAGCCACTAGCAACATGTCACTTTTTTTTCAATCTTTCAAAGTGAGCTCTATTAGGAGCCAACCCTACTAAAGTTTTACAATACACACTTTCAATTGTGACATTGTTAGAGGATTTAATCACCTTGTTAGAAGTGGCCTTGTAAAAGGACTTTGATCATTCCATTTAGAATGTCACCTAGTTAAAGTATTCACACAATTAGTTAAGTCTTCTAGTGATTTTTAGGTCAGCCTCTATTAAAAGGATTTCAATACAAATTGTTTATAATGATAAGAAAGAAAATATTAGGTTTTGATCTGTGTGATTAAAACTCACTTTTGTTGATTCAAATCTCTGTCCAGTCCTTATGTTAGTTCACTGATAAGCCTTTCATTTTCATCTCTAATCTTGATCTTCTTGGACACCCTTCAAGAAATTAATCAACTCTTCTCATCAACACTTAAACATTCTTCTCAAAATCACTTATCAATAACAACATCACTTCAACAAGCTTTCTCCTTTAGCTTCACATTCACACTCTTTTGTACTTTTGATCAACCTTGCTCTATATAAGAATTTGCTCATACACACTGGTTGGGCTCAGCTATGCTTGAATGGATGTGGCACCAAAATTTTGGTTTAGTATCCCTTTAAATAGGTAATTTGTGCTATACCATTTTCTACATCTACCATAGATCTTAAGGTTTACGATCAGCTTCAACTCGATTCAATGTATTTGTACAACTTCTTGATCATCCTCTAGAAACTTCTCTAGAATCCTTTTATTATGTCTTTAACTAATCACCATCTTGAATTCAATGATCCAACTCATTAATCTAATCTTCAAAATGTTTTATATCTCCCAAGAAAACAATTGATTGGGCTTGATCTAATGATTCCTTTGAATTTGATCTTTTACTCTCACTTGGAAATTATTGAATTCTGACACTTGGTCAACACTAAAATACTCTATCATTGTTTAAGATTTATGGCTCAGCATCAACTAACTTTCTTGATCGATGCTAATTCTTGGTCAACATTGGATTTGCATGGCACTAATTGTGGCTCGGTTGGCACTAGCATTACTTGACACTCCTTAGTAATTTACTCTTTTGCTTGGCTTGTCTTATCTTTCTTAACATAAACAATTACTTTTCTTTATCAAACTCTATCTAATCAAATATCCATTGTAACTTCCTTTTCATAACTTCAACATTTCCTCTAGGTGCTATAGTTATGAGTAACTCTCAAATCATCTTCATCAATCAAATAGATATGACATTTAGATTAGGTAGCAATATGTCTCATCCATAGACTTGACATCAATGACAAAAAAACAATTGTTCCAATTGTAAATTTCCAACAAAAGTGTGTTGCTGAGGTCTAAGCACACATTTAGCACTCACATTGGAAATAGTGTAGCATGTCATACAAAAGGAAAAGGATCTATTACATTTGATGGAAAGACTAACACTAATGATATTTACTTTGTGGATTATTTGAAATGTAATCTCTTGATTATTGAACAGCTAGTGGACAAGGGATATCAATTACAGATTATAGAGAAGACTTGCATTATCAAAGAAAAAAATTTCAAATAGTTAACTCAAATTAAAAAAAAAAACATAATAAGTTAATGACCTCATCCACTTCAAAAGAAAATATTTAACTCCTCACATGGAAACTTTCCATTCAAACTAAACTCTCATCTGATCTCAACTATCTATCTAATCTTATCTCCACCCTCGATTAGTTCTGGGATTCTATAAATTGGGAACTTGTGTCTCTTATTTGAGAGGATGCATTTTATGAGTAATGAAACTCTACTAGTTTGAGCATTCAATACTCTCGCATTCATCAAATCTTTCATTGCAATTTTTCTCATACTAATTCCATTCAGCTTAACTTGCATTCATGCTTAGCTTAGTTGTTCCTTCTTTCTTATCTTAAATCTACATTTCATATAGCTTAAATTCATCTCTTTTGCATAGAAAACTCATAAAAATATAGATTAAAGCTTGCATTCATTCTTAGTTGGTCTCTGGTCACTCAACTCTCAATAATGAGAGCACGCATTCAAACTCCAATGAGATAGCAGGCACATAGGTTGGCATGAATTGGTCTTCTAAGATGAAGAATTTGATGTTCATTCTTGGATGATTTCATCATATAAGCACTATGTTGAAGTGTGTTGCTGAGGTCTAGGGCCACATTTAGCACTCACATTTGTGGCACTCACTGTGGGGCACAAAAATCAATTTTATGGCCTCATTTTTATTATTTTTTGTCAATCTACTTTTAATTTCAATACATTGTAATAAAATCTCACCCTAGGAAGTTATTTCCTCATGTAATTTTCCTAGTTGCTCACATGATAGTTTGTTTCATCTCGCACAACAAAGTACTGGCTTGCCTAAGATTTACATTATCTCATGCTAGACCATATCCTGTCTCATATAGTAGATCATTTTCTTTCTTGGAAGCAAAAAAGTCTCACATGAGCTTTGGAACCAATGAACTAATTAGTTTGATTTAAATTTGGAATTTTTCTAGTTTTGTTATCTTTTGATCACGCTAATATGAGTTTTTTGTGTGATTTATCTAATTTTCTAAAATAGCTTAACATTATTTGTAGGATGCAAGTCAAAGACTCCCTTTGAAAAATAAATAGACTCACTGATTGTTTGATTGCAGGATTCTTGTTGAAGAATGATTGTTAAAGATATAATTAGAACCCACTTCAAACATTGTGTTTTCTTTTATGCTTTTTTTTTTAACATAGTTTAAATAGGCCTTGTGAACTTCTCTAGGGCTCTAGATGGAGGGATAGGGGATTATGCTCTTTACTACTTGGAAGTGATGCCCAAGAGTAAATCAAAAACCTAACCCTTTTGGATGATGGTACCCTCTAAAGGAAAGACAACAAATCACTTAGCTTGTCCATTACTAAGGCAGTTGTGCTCTACCATCTTTGAGAGAATCTAAAACCCTCAAACTCTTGGATTTGTTAGGAGAGGCATTATCTCTATGATGAAAATGTCTATTATGTTTAGGTATGGTGAAGAGGTAGAGGGGTATGCTCTTTTCCCTTTTTGGAGAATAAAAAACGTGAATCCTTGAATCCAAACCAATTCTAAGTCACCTTTAGCAGGCCTCTCAGAGTACTCAACCTCCAAGAATGACCCGAGTAAGAACACACCTTTTTCTATTTATTCCAACTCACTATAATAAACAAGATTTGTATCTTGAAAGACCCCAAATCCATGTTAATTCCTTCCTCTTGATTATTGATATCGCATATCTTTAGGATGCCCTGATTGTTGTACTGAGTGGCATTCTTCCCTATGTCCTGCTTCTCAAGGGTGTATACTTTAAGGTGTAGTGTGGTTGAGAGGCCTAATTATTGCTTACAAGACCACTAAGGTTAACTTGAATGAAATATTTGTTGGCTAGGTGATTACTATGCAAGCTATGGGCTAGTTCCTTTAGTACATTTTACTCACCATCAGATCAAGGATCATCCATGGTTGTCACTTTATCACCTTGTAGATTTGCAAGGTATTTATTTCATGTGACATAGTGATGACTTGCCATGTAGATTATGGGTCTCATTTCCCTTGGTGAACCACAAAAGGAGACTAGTCAAAATCACAACATGGACATGCCAAGATATGGTGGAAATATAATGTCATTTCATTAGTCAAGATGCTGACTCTGCAAGAAGGTGGGTTAGTTTATGTTTTACCATCTGATGCAAATAGATCAAGGGTAGTCACTTTGTCTCTTTGGAGAGTTGCTCGATCTTTATTTATAGTGAAAAGGCAATGAATTGACATGTGGCTAGTGGGTCCTTTCCTTTTGTAAGTCGTAGTATGTTGGTTCAATGGTAGACAAGTTGGGAAAGGGTTGTGTTTCTATTCATTGGTGCACTTGCAAGTTGTGTGTACCTTCAAGGCCATTGGATGGAAGAAGATCAATGTCTCTTGCTATGTTGCTATAGGAAAATGATCAACCTTAAGTCATAGCAACATAGAGAGGTCTTACCATGTGTCGTAGTGGGCCTAGTGTGGCAAGCATAGTTAGGTTAACATCACAGTTAGAATTGACAATATTGTAAGTCGTCATGGTCAAGTTTTAAAAGTTGGTGCAATCAAGGTGATATGGAGGTCAAGCATGTGAAGACCCTATGAGATGGAAAAAGGAAATAATATGGTTGGTCCACCTAGAGGTTTTTGGTTTCTTGACCGAGTTGACTTGCTAAATTTGCTAATTCATAGGATAGAAATGAAGGGAGAGATATTTTCTTGCACAATCTAATCTTCTTGATCGATTCCAACCACTCTTAAATGAATGCCATCCTTGTTAAATAAAGGAAACACTCCACCACCTATGGTTTTATCCATCTACTTGGTCAGATTGATTAAATGACATTGTTTCTATCTTCTCAAGGCTCTATTTTTGGCAAAATATTGGATTTCATTGCATCTAAATCTATACCAAGATCATATTTTCTCCAAATCTATATGATTGTTCTCTGCAATCTTAAACGGTAGTGGTTGAGTTTGGTTTAGGACAAAAGATATCTTAGTTATGCTTGAGCTATAAAGCCAGTTTTTGAAAATTTTGTTAAGGTCAAACTCTCTCTATTTCTTTGGCATTGCTCTGGTATGCTACTATAAATCCCCTTTGCCTTTGAACTATATGGCATTCTACCTTATCTCCTTCATCCATTGATTTATTATGCAAGACCTATTTACCTCTCATTAGTGTATTGTGGATATTTTCAATTTTGCATGAGTATATCTCTTTGACCTGTGAATGATATATATGTGAATCTCATCTTCCTTGTGTCATTTATTTCTATTTTCTGATCTACATGTGATTGTTAGCTTAAAACAAGTTTGGATTTTTATATCTTTGATTTCATAATAGTTCAAGTGTGCATGTATGGGTAGAGATTGGTTTAAACACTCTATTTTTGTGAATCACCCCTTAGGTTAGAGTAGGTAGATTTGCTTTCATGCATTCCTTCTCCCTTTTTCTCTCCAAGTATAGTTAGGTGCACCCTGATAGTAAAGGAAGCTAGCCTTCTTCAGAGACTTAACCTCACAATTCAAGTCCCATAGCTTGGAGGTTGTTTCCATGTTTCACAAGGTCACCCTTAGGTAAAAACTTTGGACAAGGGTGCAAACTTTTGTGACAATAGTTTTTGGCATGCCCAGTGGGACAAATCAATTTTAGCTACATAAGTCCATTAGCCAACCAGTTGATCTTGATACACTAAGAATTTGGGTGTTATTCTCAATGAAATCTTCCTTTAGAGGCATTTAATCAAACACCATGGTGACTCTAGTGCACATCTTCTGGTTTCATACCGACACAGTGCTGGTATGTAAGGATCATCTTTAATCTTTGTGATTTTCTTTAAGATTTTTTATGAAATTCTAGTTTTTTATGATGCTCCAATCATGAATCCATTTCATAGAAATAATTACTACTTTCCCCCATATCATGAAATTTTTATTTCTCAACCCTCATATTGCCAATTTCAGTCTCAGCGCCAACTTTCTTATAACCAAGCTGCTCAAAACTATTACTGTCTTCCTACCCCTACACCACAAAACCTAATATCCCCATATAAAGAGCTTAAAGATTTAATGTTGGAATTTCAAAAGAGTGTGGAGTTAAGGCTTCATAAAAAAGATGAGTAGTTATTGGCTTGGGATAGACAGCTCAACAAGAGATAGAGAGCCACTAGGAGAGGATGGCCTACTAGGCCTATCTCCAAAAAGAAAAATAAGAAGAGAGGGAGAGACAGATATTTTGAGGAGAATCTTGCAAGGAAATTTGTTGTGGCAAAGGAGGAGGAAATGAGGCTTCAGTCAACTCATTTTCAAACCAAGGAGGAAATATATAATTCCAAGCTTCAAGAAGCTCCCTCCATTACAAGAGCCTTCTATTGTAGCCCGTCTACCCCCTTGTAAGAGAGAATTGGCTTGGTCATGACTCCCCTAGACCTATCACTATTTCCCTATTTCAAGAGGGATCAATTGTATGGTCTCTTGATGGTACAAATATGGAGTTTTGGGTGAGTGAATCCAAACCCACAAAGCTATCAGGGGAGGAGTTGTAGCCTACTAAGGAGGCAAAGGAGGTAGATATTGAGAAGAAGGAAGAGGATCCAATCCTCTTATTTGAAGAGCTTCCCTCTTTTATTGAGGAAGAGAAAGAAGAAAAAGTTGTTCCTCCCCTTGAGGAACTGATCATGGCTTTTGAGCCCTTACCAAAAAATGAGGACCTATTGTGTGTTAAGAAAGAAGATAACCATTTGTTTTAGTAGATAGTCCCCCATGATATGGAAGATGGAAAAGAGAGCCTCAAGGATAGCTCTATCCTTTAGAAGGAACATGTTGACATACATGAGGTTGTCCCTCAACCTATGCATATTATTGCAGCAGAGCAAAAGGATTTTGATGAGGAGATCTTTTGGGATGATCCAGAGATGTTTTGTTCATCCTTAGACATGTAGTAGTTTTCTCCTTCATTAGATGATCATGATTTGCAGCAGCAATAGGGGAACCAAACCTTACCAGTGACCCTCAAGGAAGTGATTCATGAACAACATGAACAAGATGTGGAAAAAATTTCTTCACACAAAGAGGAGGAGCCACTTCCAAATCAGCAAGATACTACATTGTAGAGCACAATCAAGTGGTCAAGGATAATTCCTTTACATCTGCATCATGAAGAGGATGCCCCATAAGGCACCTAGCTCTACAACAAATCAGTAAGTTGCCCCCGGTCATGCTTACACTTGAGCATGAGGGTGAATTCTACAAAGAGAAGCAAGTATGTTTTGCTCCACAAGGCAATGCCCTAATGCTAGAAAGCTTCATCATTTTCAGCATTGAGAAGAAGGTGTTACATGTAGTAGTATGTGTGTTATGCTTGCTTCCATTTTCAACATGCCCTTATGCATGAAACAAGAAACCAACTTGTAAGGAAGGGAAGGTACTTCAACAAACTAGTCAATGGGTTTGTTTAACCTTGCATATATGTAAAATCATGTACATAGCAGAGTAGTTTTGTTTTTTGTCTTTTCTTATTTTCTAAAAAGTGCACGAGCATAGGTTGTCTCTCTCTGGGATGGCCAAGTTTTGAAGTTTTTGAAGTTGTAGAGGGTTTTCATTCCTGATTTCAGTTGAAGAGTTACTATTTTGTTATCACAGAGGTAGGGTTAGGGTTTCATAATGTACAAATCCTATTTTTTATGACTCTACAACCCAATGGATGCTTTAGGTCACTAGTCTTATGCATGGTAAGCTTACGTCCCCTCTAAGTCACCAAAATTGTTAGACTATTTTTCCCTCCCACCAAAATTCATATTTCATATTTGGAAAAATTTCTAATGGTCATTCAAATATTTGAGTATTTAAACATTAGGGCACACAAAAATAATATTTATTATGACCTTAGGTTATACCTTAATTCTTAAGTAATGCATGATTATAATCTTGTTGCAAGCCCGTGTTTTATCTACCGACCAATGCAAATGGATCTATGATCATCACTTTGTCACTATGCAAAGTTGTGAGCACTTTATTTCATGCAACATAGCGATAGCTCAGTGGACCCCCATTTCATGTTAGAATAGTCAAGCAATTTTCAAAACACGTTGGAAGTTTCTTGGTTTCTCATCGGCTAGGGTGATGACTGTGCAAGGTTTGGGCCAGTTCATTCAATGCATTTTACTCACTATCAAATCAAGGATCATCCACAATTGTCTGTTTGTCACCTTGTAGAGTTGCTAGGTAGTTATTTCATGCAACATAGAGATGAATTGCCACGCAGATTGCGGGTCTCATTTCCCTTGGTGAGCCACAAAAAAAGACTAGACAAAATCACAATGCAAACATGTCAGGATATGGTGGAAATATCATGTCATTTCATTAGCCAAGATGTTGACTCTGCAAGAAGGTGGGCTAGTTTATGTTTTTCCATCTAATATAAACAAATCAAGGGTGGTCTCTTTGTCACTTTGGAGAGTTGCTTGATCTTTAGTTATAGAGACAAAGTGATGAATTGACATGTGGCTGGTGGGTCCTTTCCTTTTGTGGGTTGCAGTATGGTGGGTCAATGATAGACAAGTTGGCAAAGGGTCATGTTTCTATTGGTTAGTGCACTGACAAGTTAGGTGTACCTTCGAGGCCATTAGATGGAAGAAGATCAACATCTTTCAGTATGTCACTATGGGAAAATGATCGACCTTTAGTCATAGTGAGATAGCGAGGTCTTTCCACGTGTCTCGAAAGGCCCAGTTTGGTAGGCGCAGTTAGGTTAACATCATGGTTACAATTGACAATATTGTAAGTCATCATGGTCAAGTTTTAAAAGTTGGCGTAGTCAAGGTGATATGGTGGTCAAACATGTGAAGACCCCATGAGATGCAAAAGCAAATAATATGGTTGGTCCACGTAGAGGTTTTTGGTTGCTTAATTGGGTTGACCTGTTGACTTTGCCAATTCATAGGCTAGAAATGAAGTGAGAGATGGTTTCTTGCATGATCTAATCTTCATGATCGATTCCAACCACTCTTGAATAAATGACATGCCTCATAAATGAAGGAAACACTCCACCACATCTAGTTTTATCCATCTACTTGTTCAGAATGATTAAATGGAATCACTCCTATCTTTTCAGGGCTTTATTTTTTGAAAAATATATGATTTCACTACATCTAAATCTATGCCAAGATCAAATTTTATCCAAATCTATATGATTTTCCTCTGCAATCTTAAATGGTGGTAGTTGAGTTTGGTTTAGGACAGAAAATATCTCAATTATGCCTGAGCTATAAAGGAAATTTTTGAAAATTTTGTTAAGGTCAGACTCTCTATTTCTTTGGCATTGCTCTACAATGCTACTATAAATCCCCTTTGTCTTTGAACTATATCGCATTCTACCTAATCTCCTTTGTCCATTTATGTATTATTCAAGACCTATTTGCCTCTCATTAGTGTATTGTGGATATCTACAATTTTGCATGATTGTATCTCTTTAACCTATGAATGATATATAAGTTAATCTCATCTTCCGTGTGTCATTTATTTGGGAAATCTAATTTGCATGTTATTGTTAGGTTAAAACAAGTCTAGATCTGTATGTCTTTGATGTCATAATAGTTCAAGTGTATCTATATGGGTGGAGATTGGTTTGAACACTCTATTTCTCTACATCATCCCTTAGGTTAGAATAGGTAGATTTGATTTCATTCATTCCTTCTCCTTTTTCCTCTCTAAGTGTAGTTACAAGTGTTGGGAATCTGATTAAAAAGATCATTGATGAAGAAGATTGATTAAAAGAGGGATATTGTTGTTAAAGGAATGTTTTCAATTATTTGTTTTGTCATTGATGTCAAACCAACTATTTTTAGGAATGACAATTGCTTATAAGATCCAAGTACTATCACTTAGTTGATTAATGAAGAGGATTTAATCAACAAGATTTAACAAGAGTACCTAAAGGAAAGGTTGAGCTATGGTTTTGTAATGAAGTGCAAGGATCAGCTAAGATAATGGTTAAATAATGTATTGGTAACATATTCAAAGAGACAGAGAATGGTCACACTTAGAAACATTAGAAGTATAAGTTGGAACAATGTTGACTGCAAAGCTTAAACTAAGTTCATCAATGGGTGACCAGCAAGTTAGTTTAAGCCAAGCAAATTTTTGGTTGGAGCCAAGAAAAAGAAAAATCTAGTGTGTGCCAAATGAACTTTAGGTGTTGTGTGAAGTTCAAGTGCCGAGCGATATAGAAGGAGTTGAGTGACAGAAAATCTTAGTAGGTGCCAAGCATCAATAAAATATAGCTGATGCTGAGTAACACAGTATGTGTTGAGCATTAGAACTTCAATAATGTCAAGCTACTGCATTATTGGAAACAACAAAGATTCACCAAAATCTGAGCCGACAAAGTTGTTACCTTGAATTTTGTGAACTAGTTGGAGGATAAGGATAATGAGCTGGTGGCACAGAATTTTATGTAAACCATTTTTTAGCAAATTCAAGATGATTCATCATGATGTTTCTAGAAGAAACAAAATATGGGTTATATTCAATGAATCCTACCTAATCCATACGAATTGAAATTAAAGGAGGGAAGAATTGAGTGGGAAAAGAAATTCCAGATTTCTATTTAAGGAGTCATTGACCAAGAAGCAAGAGTTGTTGGTGTGCCAATTTGTGAAGTGGTTGAAGCGTGTCAAAGAGAAGGCATCTAGGAGAAGGGAGAACATAGCACAGAGACTTTGCTTCAACAAGTGGTTAGAGAGAGAGGATTTCACTAGTACATTGAGCATGGAGACTCAAGGAGACTAAGCTTGAAAGGAGGGCAAGCTATTAGAGCCGTAGAGACTGAAAACTAGGCAATGTTATGAGCTAAGAAGTGATCTGAGATCTGCAAGTTAAGTTGTATTTTGTAATAAGGTCAAAACCCCTTATTGTTACTCTCTAGCAATTGTATCACTTAGGGTAGAAGAAAATACTATGGACTTAGGTTGGTCTAATAGCCATTTGTAAATCCTTTAATAAGGTGGCATTCCAAGTGAATGTTCTAAAGTCCTCTAACCAAGCCCACTTCTAATAGGGTGGTTAAATCCTTTAACCATGTCACATTTAATAGTGTGTTGTAGCCTTTAACAGGGTAGGCCTTTAATAGGGCATCGCTTCAAAAGAATGAGAATTGAGTAGCATGTTACTGGTGGTTTTTTTCAAATTGGGTTTCCACATAAATCACTATATTATGTGTTGATCTTTTTATGTGTTATGCTTACATGTTGATTTACAATAACTTGTTGAATAGGAAAGTTAAAGCTTGGATGAATGAATAAGTTTGATGGGCACACCTTACTTGATGAAAAAGTTTGAATAGGACATTTGGACCTTGAATAACTTATTCACCCTCCCCCCCCCCCCCCCCCTCTCAATTATTCTAAAGAATTTCTAACAATTGGTATCAAAGCCATCTGCTAATTTAATTTCAAGGCACTAGAAGTAGGAAGATCAAGATGTCCAAGAGAGAAGTTTCCAAGCTCAACAAAGACAACTTCATTGCATGGAAAAGTCTGATGAAATTTCACCTTGGATCAATAGGTGATTATGCCAAAACCTCAATTGGAACAAAACATGTAGACCCAACTAAACCCCTCTCTGTAGATGATTTGAACAAAAGGAAGGAGCACAATCAGGCAATGTTGGAGATTGCATTTGCACTTAGTTATGCTGAATTTGATGACATCAAAGGATGTGATACTACATTCAATATTTAGAAATCCTTGTCAGATATATATGGAGGAGATCAGAATGTCCAAAGAGCAAATAGAGAAAGCCTCAGAGAAAATTTTGATGACATGAAAATGGAAGAAGGTGAAAATGTTGCTCAATATGCTACTAGAATGAAAGAAGTGGTAAGTGCAATAAGAAGTCTGGGTGGTCAATTGGAAGAAGAGACTATCAACCACAAATACTTGAGAACCTTGCTCCCTATCTATGCTATTAGAGTTCTAGTCATTCAAAAGCTAAGGTGTGTACAAGGAAACACACTAACCTTTGAAGGAATAGTAGGAAGACTTACTGCATTTGAATTATCCAACTTGGACAACTATAGACCAAAGAACCTTGAATCTTCTTTCAAGGCCAAGCTGGCATTGAAAGACACTGAGGAGGTGACATCAAGGAAGAAGAGTAGAAAAGTAAAACATGCATCTAGTGATGGCAGCATAGATGAGGAAGATGTGGAACAGTTAGAAGCATTTCTAGCTAGAAGATTCCATAGAGGCAAAGGTAAATTCAAAGGTAAGTTGTCTATCATTTATTTTAATTGCAATGAAGTAGGTCATATTTCTATAAGATGTACATAGAAGAAGAACTATAAAGAAGAAAACAAGTACAAGAACAAAAGAGAAGATGATAGCAGAGATTACAAGGACAAAGGCAAAAGATGCTACATTGTTGAATAAGATTCTGATGAAAATGATGGTGAAGTAGTCTATGTCGCCATGAAGGATGAATCAAATGAAGATGAAGCAACAACACTGGTGACTTGTTTGAACAAAAAAGACAATTGGATCATAGATAGTGGGTGCTCACATCACATGACAGGAGATAAAAGTAAGTTTATTACCTTTACTCAATATGATGGAAATAGTGTTAGATTTGTTAATGATGCTCTATGTCAAATCAAAGGAAAAGACTCAATTAAACTTATAGAGAAATTTTCATGTGATAATTCATACTATGTTGAAGTATTAAACTACAATCTATTGAGTGTATCCCAGTTAGGCAATGTAGGTTGCAAAGTAGAATTTGGAAACAAAACTGCCAAAATCTATGACACTGATGGAAATCTAATAGGAAAAGGTGAATAAACAAGAAGTAATTTGTTTTACCTAGATATGGAAGATGCAACTTGTCTTGTTGTTAGACTTGATGATGTGTGGTTATGGCATAAAAGATTGTGTCATGTCAACTTTGACAATCTGATTAGCATCAGCAAAAAGAAGAAGGTTAGAGGTTTGCCTAAGCTAAAGAAGCTTGAAAATAAAATGTGCAAACAATGTCAACTAGGAAAGATGAGTAACTCTAGTTTCAAAAGAAAAACATACACTTCCAAAGAAGCACTAGAGTTAGTCCATATAGACTTATGTGGTCCAATAGAAGTGCAAAACTACCTAGGAGACAGATACATAATGCTATCTATAGATGACTATTCAAGGATGTGACTGCTATGTTCTTAAAGCAAGAAACTAATGCATTACAAATGTTCAACTAGTATTTGGCCAAAGTTGAGAAGGAAATAGGTAAGAGTCTAAAATGCCTAAGATCAGACAAAGGAGGAGAGTTTAGATCAAAAGAATTTGAGATATTTTGCAATGACAAAGGTCCCAAAAGGAAAACATTAGCACCAAGGACTCCACCTCAGAATGGAATTGTTGAAAGAAGTAATAGATTAGTAATAGATTGTGCTAGAATCTTGATGATGGAGAAAAATGTTGCTCTAAAGTACTGGAGAGAAGTTGTAAGTATTGTTGTTTACACCCTCAATAGAGTCTAAGTCAAGAAAGGTACAAATGTAACACCTTTTGAATTGTGGTATGGTCACTTACCTAATATTAAACATTTCAAAGTCTTTGGTTGTAAATGTTATATTCTTAGAGATACTAGAAATGGCAAGTTTGATACAAAAAGTGATGAAGGCATATTCCTTGGATTCTCCACTAGAAGCAAAACATATAAGTGTTTGAATACTAACACTAACAAGATTGTGGAGAGTGCAAATATAAATTTTGATGAATATGTAGAAGTCCAAGTTGATGAGTCCAAGCAATCAGAAGATTACATATCCTTTGTATACTTCTATGAAGGAATGATTGTTGAAGATAATGTTGCCAATCAAGTTGGGAATCAGCAACAAATTTTAGTATCAGCCAAGTCACAACTAGTGAATGTCGAGTTGCATTCAAAAGCTGAGTTGTAGAATAAAGAAAATGCACATTCTGATTCTAAAAATAGTATACATGAAAGAAATAATGAAGTACTAGATGAAGAAGAGAAAAATTACTGAAGTAACTTAAGGATCGAACATGGGAAGAAGGACAAAACCAAGATTAACCAAGTATGTAAGGAGATATCACCCTGCAAATCAAATCATTGGTGACAAGGATGCAAGACCAATGACAAGGAATAGACTAAGGAATGAATCATGCCTATTGAGCAAGGTTGAGTCCAAAATAGTAAAAGATGCACTAAAAGATGATGATTGGTATAAAGCTATGGAAGAGGAGATAGATCAAATTCAGAAGAACAAAACTTGGACCCAAGTTCCTAGACCAGCTGAAAGGAATGTAATTGATACCAAATGGGTGTTTAGGAAAAAACTTGATGAGAATGGTGAGATAACTAGAAACAAAGCCAGACTAGTTTGCAAAGGCTATGCATAAGAAGAAGGATTGGATTATGGGGAAACATTTTCCCCTATTACAAGAATGGAAGGAGTAAGAACATTACTTGCATATGTTTCTTACAAAGGTTTCAAAGTCTACCAAATGGATATGAAGTCTGCCTTTCTGAATGGCATACTGGAAGAGGAAGTCTACATTAAACAACCAAGGGGATTTATTGATGACAACAACAAAGATATGGTTTACAAACTGCATAAGGCACTTTATGGTTTGAAGCAAGCACCTAGAGCATGGTATCAAAGACTACACAAATATCTTGTGAAGATAGAATTTGAGAGAACAGATGACAATAGCAACCTATACGTCAAAGAAAAAAAAGGTAAAGACATTTTGATATCTGAAATCTTTGTTGATGATATAATATTTGGAGGAAAAGATGTTCGATGCAAAGATTTTTTTGATCAAATGAAACATGAGTTTGAAATGTTAATGTTTGGAGAAATCAAATTCTTTGTTGGATTACAAGTACATTAATTGAAGCATGGCATATTTGAGACCCAATCAAAATACATCAAGGAGATACTTAAAACATTTGGATTGGAAGACTCAAAACTAGTTAGCACACCAATGGTGACATGACATATGTTATCCAAGAATGATGAGTCAGCTGAAGTGAATCAGACAATGTATAGATCAATGATTGGAAAGTTGCAGTACGTTGTACATAGCAGACCAAAAATTGCATTAGTTGGTGGAATAGTGGCAAGATTTTCTACAAATCTAAGAGAAAATCATCTCATGGAAGTAAAGATAATACTGAGGTACCTAAACAAAAATGATGACTTTGGTCTATAGTACAAGAGAAGTGAAAATTTTGAACTAAGAGCCTACACTGATGCATATTGGGGAGGTAATATTGATGATAGAAAAAGAACCAGTGGAGGAACACTTTTCTTGGGAAGAAGATTGATTACATGGACCAGCAAAAAGAAAAGTTGTACCTCACAGTCCACAACAGAAGCTGAATATGTTGCAGTTGCTATCAATTGCACTAATAGTGTATGGATCAAACATTTGTTGCAAGGTATGAAGGAAGAGGTAAATGATTCTATGATACTTTATTGTGATAATACAAGTGTTATCAACATATCAAAGAACCTTGTAATGCATGCAAAAACTAAGCACATTGCAATCAAGTATCACTATGTAAGAGAATTGGTGGAAGACAAACAAGTGAAGATGGAATATGTTAGCTCAAAGGAATAGATTGTTGACATCTTCAAAAAAGAACTACCTAAAGATGCTTTTAAATCTTAGAAGTAAGTTAGGGATGATACCCCTAGCCAAGGCTACCTAAGTAACAACAAAGATTTCCCTGCATCAGAGGAATTGATTGTTGAAACATTTCACACTCATGTAGAGGATAATTACTTTAGAATTTTGCCTAAAGTAATTGAAGTGATGAAGTTCCAAATCTATCACAAGCAAGGTGACAAAGGGAGAAATTAAAAGAACCTGCAAATACTACACTTGCACGATAAGGTGTTGGAATAATATGTCTTTGGCATTGTTGTCAAAGAGGGAGATTGTATACTGATCAACAACATTCAATAAGATTGAGGGAGAAATAGTAGAAACTAATCAAAAAATATGGATAGAGAAAGAAATAGTAGAAAGATGAGCAATGCATACAGAGGGAGAGAATGTAAGAAAGGATATAGAAATTAAGAGGGAGAAGTAGAAGGAAAGCAATCAGAATAGTAGATCAAGAGAAGGAGATCAGACAACTGATGGTAACACAATTTCCTTTTAGCATTTGACTTACTGTTCTAACCTAGTTAGCACTTTGATAACATGGTTGAATAGTTTGGTTTGATGGTTGATCGGTTTGGTTTGCCATCAATTTCAAAGAGGGAGATTGTTGGAAATCTGGTTAAAAAGATCATTGATGAAGAAGATTGATTGAAATAGGGAGATTGTTATTAAAAGAATGTTTTCAATCATTGTTTTGTCATTGATGTCAAACCTACTATTTGTAGGAATGACAATTACTTATAAGATCCAAGTACTATCACTTAGTTGATTGATGAAGAGGATTTGATCAACAAGATGTAACAAGAGTACCTAAAGGAAAGGTTGAGTTATGGTTTTGTAATGAAGTGCAAGGATCAGCTAAGACAATAGTTAAATGATATATTGGTAACATATTCAAAGACACAAAGGATGGTCACATTTAGAAATAGTAGAAGTATAAGTTGGAACAAGGTTGATTGCAAAGCTTAAACTAAGTTCATCAGTGGGTGCCGAGCAAGCTAGTTTAAGTCAAGCAATTTTTTAGTTGGAGCCAAGAAAAAGTAAAATCTAGTGTGTACCGAGTGAACTTTGGGTGTCGAGTGAAATTCAAGTGCCGAGCGATATAGAAGGAACCAAGTGACAAAAAATCTTAGTAGGTGCCGAGTAAACTTCAAGTGTCAAGCATCAGTAAAACATAGTTGATGTTGAGTAACACAGTATGTGTCGAGCATCGGAATTTCAATAGTGTCGAGCTGTTGCATTATTGAAAATAACAAAGATTCATCAAATTCTGAGTCGACAAAGTTGTTACCTTGAACTTTGTGAACCAGTTGGAGGATAAGGATGATGATTTGGTGGCACAGAATTTTATGTAAATCATTTTTGAGTGAATTCAAGAGGATTCTTCATGATGTTTCTAGAAGAAACAAAATATGGGTTAGATTCAATGAATCCTACCTAATCCATACGAATTGAAATTAAAGGAAGGAAGAATCGAGTGGGAAAAGAAATTCTAGATTTCTATTTAAGGAGTCACAGACCAAAAAGGAAGAGTTGTTGGTGTGCCAAATTGCGAAGTGGTTGAAGGGTGTCAAAGAGAAGGCATCTAGGAGAAGGAAGAACATAGCACAGAGACTTTTCTTTGAAAAGTGGTTAGAGAGAGAGGATTGAACTGGTATATTGAGCATGGAGACTTAAAGAGACTAAGCTTGAAAGAAGGGCAAGCCGTCAGAGCCATAGAGACTGAAAACTAGGCAATGTTATGAGCTAAGAAGTGATATGAGATCTGCAAGTTGAGTTGTATTCTGTAATCAGGTCAAAACCCCTTATTGTTACTCTCTAGTAATTGTATCAGTTAGGGTAGAAGAAAATCCTATGGGCTAAGGTTGGTCTAACAACCATTTGTAAATCCTTTAACAGGATGGCATTCCAAGTGAATGTTCTAAAGTTCTCTAACCAAGCCCACTTCTAACAAGGTGGTTAAATCCTTTTACCAGATTGCATTCAACAGTGTGTTGTAACCTTTAACAAGGCAGGCCTTTCACAGGGCATCACTTGAGAAGAGTGAGAATTGAGTAGCATGTTACTGGTGGTTTTCCCCAAATTGGGTTTCCATGTAAATCATTGTGTTATGCATTGATCTTTTTATGTGTTATGCTTGTATGTTGATTTATAGTAACTTGTTGAATAGGAAAGTTAAGTCTTGTATGAATGAATAAGTTTGATGGGCACACTTTACTCGATGAAAAAGTTTGAATAGGACATTTGGACCTTAAATAACTAATTCACCTCCCCCCCCCCCCCCCCCCTCTTAGTTATTCTAAAGCATTTATAACAAGGTGCACCCTAATAGTAAAGGAAGCCTACTTTTTCCTCTCCAAGTGTAGTTAGGTGCACCCTAATAGTAAAGGAAGCATGCCTTCTCTGGAGACTCAACCTCACTATTCAAGTCCCACACCTTGGAGGTTGTTTCCATGTTTCACAAGGTTGTCCATAGGTAAAACGTTTGGACAAGGGTATAAACTTTTGTGACAACAGTAATCTTTGAGCATCTATAATATTCATCTAAACAAAGATTGACATGGAGGGGACCCGAATTTTGAATTTTTAAATTGTGATCCCTACGAGGGCTAATAGTCATCTTTTGATTTCACTCTTGAGGGGGTAGGATGAATGCATTTCTTACATCAATTAATCTATCTTCAAATTAATCTGATTAGAATCCAAATTCCCCATCACTAGGGGCATCTCATCACTTGAGCCAGATTCAATTTCTCGCATCTCAAATCAAAATTGAGTAATCCATGATCTATCTTCAATTATCTCAAATCTCCAGGGGCATATTTATTCCTAATATCTCACATGAATTTACTATGGTCTTATATAGATTAGGTGACTAACTTTCTATTAGTTATCTTGGTTAACTTATGACAATTAGTATCATAGCTCAATGGAAAAGTATCTGGGCATTCTACCTAGACTTCTAAGAACTAAGCCTCATTTTGGTGATGATCCTATAACTCATGATAGGCCCTATAATCTTTTCAATGGAGCAGTATCTAGTTGTTCTATCTAGACTCCAAAGAATTTAGATTTTTTCTAGAGAATACTAAGCTCTCTTTTGATCTCCTTTCAATGGACAAGTATTTAGTTGTTCTATGTAGACTCCTAAGGATTAATCCTCATTCTAGGGATAATCATATGAATTGTGACATTTTTTGTTCCCTTCTCAATGGACTGATATCTAGGTGTTCTATTTGGACTCTAGAGGGTTAAGATCCATTCTAGAGATAATCCTAAACTCCTTTCAAAGGACATGTATTCAATTTCTTATCCTTTGTGACAACTGGACTCTTGAAGATTGAATTTTGTTCAATTTAAGTTTGGAATCAATTTTATCTCATAAATTGGTCTTCCTATCATCAATCTTAGAATCAATCTAAGTTATTGTTCTATGCTTCCGAATCAGGCTATACTTTGAATCAATGCACTTCTTACATATCAATTCAAAGAGGGGAAATGTAATACCCCCAAAATTGGCATCCTAAACCAATTTGGTGCATTAGTCTCAAAACATCAATCTCAATTGACAAAGTCCTAATTTACTAGGCATTTTTGTTCCTAATTGTCTCTACTTGATCAAACTATCAATTGTAGAAAATCCTAAATCTACAATAATCCCACATTTTTAATAAATTCTTTACTATCAAATTAAGTTGGCTAATAAATGCATCTAATCAAATTAATTTAACTATATATTTAAATGAATTTAATCACCCCCTTTAGTTAAATATCACATGAAAAAGGATTTAAATATGTTTGATTAAATTAAACACCCTCATTTTAATTATTGAATTTAATTATTCAATTAATTGAGACTATTCAAATATGAGGTCATATTTAATTAAAATCTTCAAATATTTTCTCAAAATCTCCTCTTCAGTTTAGAAATGGGAACATTGAGTTATCACAAATTTGAAAAGAAAATAGAATAAGTTAACTACCTCATCCACTTCAAAAGAAAATAGTTAACTCCTCACATGGAAACTTTCCATTCGAAGAGAACTCTCATTTGATCTCAATTATCTATCTGATTTTATCTCCATCATCGATCAGATTTGGGATTCTATGAATTGGGAACTTTTGTCTCTCATTTGAGAGGATGCAATTTATGAGTAATGAAAATCTGCCAGTTTGAGCATTCAATACTCTCACATTCAAAATGAACTTGTTTTTAGGCATTATGATGGTATTTGGGTAGTTTTTAGGCTCTCAAAATAGCATTATAACTTTGCATGAAAAGTGGATGATATTTGTAAAGGTAGAGGGTTTCATTCATAAGCTAAGGGATAGACGGATGAATGGCCAAGATGCAAGGATTAGAAAAAGCTTATGGAGGGCTAGGATGTCCTAAAAGGAAGCACATGGATTGTGCTAGTTTGGAGCCAATTATGAGGTGACACATGTCACAGGGTGATTGGATGGAGGGAAGGGCAAGATGAATAGTCAACAAAGGAGGCTTATGAGATAGGACTTCATAAATGTTCATAAATGTTTTGTAAGAGCTTTTAATGCTTGTGTAAGAGCCATAAATGCTTGAGGGTGAAGGTGAGGATGAGATTGTTGACTTTGGCTTGGGTTAGCAAGTCTTTAACCCTTGCTTAAAGTTGTGCACATGTTCAGGAGGAGGATTAGGATTAGCTTAGAAAGGGGGTTAGGGGGCAAGTGGTTTAGCTTTGATGGGATGGGTTAGTTAGGAGGCTAAGTGAGGTTAGTATGGGTGAATGGGTTGGATTAGGGGTAAAGGATAAGTCAGGGATGTTTTAAAGATTTAAATATTTTCTTAAATGATTTATCTAATAAAATGGGGGATATGGGATTAATTTAAATAGATTTGAGGATTTATTTAATTTAATAGAGGAATAGGGATTTAATTGATAAATTGATTTTGAGTTATCATTTGATTTTATCAATTGGGCTATAGTTAATTTAATTAATTAATTAACTAGAGGATGATGATTAATTAATTAAATAATAAATATTTAATCGGTAATGTCTTGGGAGATGACTAAATATGATTATCTATTTGTATAATCAGATTTAGGTGTATACACTATTGAGATGACATATTTAGTTACTAAGGTGGATTATCGTTGGTTATGGAATAAGAGATTTTCTCATATCAACTTTGATAACATTGTGAAGGTCAGTAATACATTTGTTATTAGAAATTACCTAAGATTTTGAAACCTACTGACATAATGTATAATGAATGTGTAATGAAAAAATGGAAGAAAATCTCATTTCTAAGGAAGAAATTTACTACTTCACTAAAGTTGGAGATTGGGCACACAAATTCGAGGATGATTTCACTTGAATGATGTGAGTAGCATTTCTTGGAGAAAATATGAAGCTTTTGAGAAGTTCAAGATGTTTAAGAGGAGAGTTGAGAATGAATTTGGTTTGAAGATTAGATGTTTGAGATCTGATAGAGAAGAGTTTACTTAAAATGATTTTAACAATTTTTGTGAAGATAATGGTATAAAGAGATAGCTTTCATCCCCTAAAACACCTAAGCATAATGGGATAGCAAAAAGGAGGAATATAACAGTAACAAAGGCAAAAAGAGCAACGGTGCTTGAAAATAATGTATCTAAGATCTTTTCAAGAGAAGTGGTAAATACACTAGTGTACACTATGAATAGGGTACAAATTAGACAAGGAACTAGTAAGACACCTTATGAGCTTTGTTTTGGACATACACCCTCTATGAAGTATTTTAGAATCTTTGGAAGCAATTGTTACAATAAGAGAGGTGATGGTGTTGGAAAGTTTAATTCAAGAAGTGATGAAGGTATGTTCCTTGGATATACATTGAAAAGTAAGGCAGATAGATGTTTTTATCAAAGAACTAAGACTATTGTTGAGAGTGTAAATGTGAGAGTTGATGAAAATTTTAGAACTTAGGAAAGGATACTTGATTATAATTTTGATGAAGAAACTAATTCAAGGCCTAATAGGAAGATTATTGAGCATGAATTATTTATGAGACTGACATTGGTTTGTAGAATGAAATTTAGAGAGAAGTACAAAGAGAAGAACCTAGATCCGAACCTAGAGCATAAATCAAAGTTGAAATAGTGACACCTAATAGAAATTTGATAAAGAACCACCATATTGAATAGATCGTGGAAGAAAAGACAAAGGAGTTTTGATAAGAAACAAGGTACAAGAAGAACATTGTTTGATTTGTCAAGTTGAACCTATAAATTTTAATGAAGCTTGAAAGGATGATAATTGGATTAAAGCTATGAAAGAAGAACTAGAGCAAATTGAGAAGAACAAAACATGGGAATTGGTTCCAAGACCTAACTATAAGAATATTATTGGAACTAAATGGGTATTCAGAAACAAGATGAATGAACAAGGTAAGTTGTAAGAGAAAAAGAAAGATTAGTGTGTAAAGGTTACTCACAATAGGAAGGAATTGACTTTGAAGAAACTTTTGCACTTGTTCCTACATCAGAAGCAGTAAGAATGTTTTGGCATATGCAACTAACAAAAACTTTAAAGTTTATCAGAGGGATGTCAAATCAATTTTTCTAAATGGAGAACTTGAAGAAGAGGTATGAACCTGGTGGTTTTCCTTTGATAGATGAAAATAGAATGGTTTATAGATTGAAGAAGGCATTGTATAGACTAAAACAAGCACCCAGAGCCTAGTATACAATATTGGACAAACACTTAACAAATTAGGGATTTGTAAAAGGTAATGCTGATAGTAACTTGTATTTGAGAAAATATGATAAAGGATTATTGATTGTTGTAGTATTTGTGGGTGAGATTATATTTGGAAGTAATTATGAAGCAAGGTATTCTCATAAGAAATGAAGAAATAATTTGAGATGAGTATGATTGGTGAGATGAAGTATTTCTTGAAACTATAGATTATACAAAATAGAGATGGAATTTTCATATCACAAGCTAAGTATGTTAAAGATTAACTGAAAATATTTAGTTTGGAAAATTGTAAACCTGTTGGAACACCTATGATAACTGGATGTAAATTGTCTAGCAAAGATAAATCCTCTACTATTGAGAAGAAAAAGTGTAGATCTATGATTGGTGGATTGCAATATTTGGGACACACTAGACCTAATATAACTAATGTAGTTTGAATTGTGGCAAGATTTTAAGTAGATCCTAAAGAGACACATAATGCAGCGGTAAGAAGAAATCTTAGATATTTGAAGGGTATGCCTGCTCATGGATTATGGTATGGTAGATCAAATAATTTCACTCTATGTGCATGCACCGATGTAGATTGGGCAAGAAGTCTAGATGGCAGAAAGAGCACCAGTGGTGGAGCATTTTTCTTGGGAGGAAGATTGATTTCTTAGCTAAAAAAGAAACATGACTATATTTCATAGAGTATGGTAGAAGCATAATATGTAGCAAAAACAAACAGTTGTAATTAGATTATATGGATGAAGAAAATGTTGAAAGACATTGTGAATGAGTTCACTAGTCCTATTACCATACATTGTGATAATACAACTATAGTGAGTATGTCAAAGAATTCATTTTTACATTCAAAGACAAAGCATATATCTATTAAGTATCACTTTTTGAGAGAGGAAGTTATAGGAAAAAGAAATCAAATTGGAGTATGTTGGCACAAAAAAGAAGATAGTAAACATATTTACAAAACCTTTGGTGAAGGACACATTTGAGTAATTAAGAGGTATGCCTGGGGTTATGCCTTAGCCTGTGTTTAAGTAGTAGATGTAGAGATTGCATCACTCTAATGATAACAGAGCATTATTTATTTTATCTAGATTGGATGCTTGATGCTTCCTCTTTGGGGAAGTATCTATGTTTGAGCTGAGTCATGAAGGAATTTTAGTAAAAAAAATTTAACATTATCTTTAAACACTTGACCTTATTGAAGATTTTAATAAGAGAATTGACATAATGATACATTTTTCATTGATGTCAATGGGGGAGAATAATACATGAAACACATCCTTGTTTATTGATAGATGTCAATAAGAGAAGAATATTAACAAGAGCTTATCCTTTGGAGCAAAGAAATTCCTAAAGGAGAGATTGATGAATGAAGAGGATTTGAAAAGATTAAGAGGATTTTATCCTTTGGGGAGGAGATATTTCTAGAGGAGAGGTTAATTGATGAAGAGGATTTGAAAAGATTAATGAAGAGGATTTGAAAATTTAATTGATGAAGAGGATTTGAAAAGATGTTGATGTGTGGGGGAGATTAACACCTTCCTTGTGCACATTGGTTGTAGTACGATTGACATTCTTGGACAACATGAATGGGGGAGAAGTTGTAGAAAAGACATTTGGTATTTGTGGAACTTAAATATTTTTTTATCTATGTTGCCATCAATACCAAAGGGGGGTATTGTTAGCATGAATGATGGTGTTATTCCTATGGGGGTGTATCCTAGCAGTGTTGGAGACATGTTTCAGAGGTTGTGTGTTGCATTCACGACAGAGTTTGTCATTGATGTCAACATACTAGTTATTCTATAAAGACTAGAAAGCAAAAAGCAGAGTTTGGCTTTGTGTAGTTCAAGGATTGAAGATTAGATTATGCACACATGGAATAATGATCTAGAGTATATCTAGATTCTACAGTTAAGAGCACATAATATTTTTTTTTAAACCGGAGAGAATTATGATGGATTTGGTGAAGGAAGCTTTTAGACAATGTTTCTAGAAAGTGGGTACTAATGTTTCGATTGTATCTCCTAACAAATATGGTATCTGGTTGAGAGAACTTAGACAGAGGTTGAAGATGTGTTGAATATTTTTTTGGTTAATCATGCACATTGAGATGATTAGTGGGTGTCAGGTTATGAAGACTTTGAGCTGACATGTTATTTTTAATTGTGAAAAAGATGTAATATTGTAATGTAACGTGTAATGTAATATCTTAAGTTGGTCCTATATTATTATTGTAAATTAGGAAATCCTAAAGGCCAAATCAATAATTTATTCTATGACTTGGTATAAAGGAAAGATGTTTTCCTTGATTGTAATCATTAGTGAGATCATTACATGTGATATCCAATCATATCTATTTGATGTATTATGCAAGCTTACATGCGAAAATCTTTTCAATCAAAGAAGTGATTGGTGAAGTTGAGGCACGGTGAGCTTAAAAGGAACAACATTTGGAAAAGAACTTATTGTTGGATAGCTTTTGATGTGTGTGCCTATATTATTCAGTTGGGATAGTACTAAAGTTGTTTAGACAGTGGGTCCTTATGTCTTCCTTTTAACTCCTAGCAGGGTTGGCACAACTCCTAACATGGTTGGGATTTCCTACTAGGGATTCAAAATCTCCTAATAGGGACTTATATGTACTGATTGTATATTATTAACTCCTAACAAGGTCTATCCTTTCACGAAGAATATTTAAATATTAGTACATCTTGTGGGTATCATCCCCACTACGGTTTTTCCTCTAATTAAGGGTTTCCCTAGTTAACAGATATGATGTTATTGTGTATGGTTGTATTTTCTATCGTTATTGCATCCACTATTTCCATGTTTCAAAATTAATAAGGATATTGAGAGTTTTTTTAATTGCATAACAGATTCATCCACCTATAATATTCCCCAACAACACACATGAGTTTTCTTGAGGGAAAGACACTCATAAGAAGTACCCAAGGGAAAGTACCTAGAGGAGCCACCTGAGGGAAACACCTAAGGGAAAGTGCACGAGGGAAAGTACCTGGAGGAGCCACCTGAGGGAAAGTTCCTGAGGGAAACACCTAAGGGAAAGTGCATGAGGGAAAGTACCTGAGGGAAAGTATCTAAAGGAAAGTGCCCAAGGGAAAGTCTTGAGGGGAAGTACCTGAGGGAAACTCTTGAGGAAAAGTTTCTGAGGGAAAGTACCTAAGGAAAGTATCTGAGGGAAAGTGCCTAAGGGAAAGTACCTGAGGGAAACATGTGAAGGAAAATGCCCGAGGGAAGTACCTAAGGGAATGTACCCAAGGAAACATGCAAGGAGAAGTGTCTCAGGGAACCTACCCAAGGGAAACAATCGAGGGAAAGTGCCCAAGGAAAAGTTATGATGCCACGATGTTGTTTGTGGAATGTGTTGAAGGGAGTCAGTTGGAGATGCCAAGGGGAAGATATAATCCACTAAATACACCAAATAATAGTCATGCACAAAAGAATATACCAACATAGAGATATGACATTTTATTTCTAAAACTCAAAATATTATATTTTCAAAATAAAGATGGTGCTCCAGATGTGCCAGATTTGAAGAAAAGTAATACAAGACAAAATAAGGTGAGGTTTGAATCCCACCAAAACTGGAATAGCCAAGTAGGGAAGATCTTCCACTTCCAAAATGGAAAATAATATAGAATTCGAATAGGAATTTACACTACAAATAAACAATCCAAATCACATACCTACAACAACTAATCTGACGGACATATATACCCTGTTGGAGGAAAACTCTTAAGGGAGAAAAAATGTGCCATAACATGACACAGAAAATACCTACACCTATAGAAAATTATTAAAATTTGGGCCCCTTTATTAAATAATTTAAGGTCCAAAAAAGATTATTAAAATTTTGAGACTGTTAATTATTTAAAGTATTTTATTAAAATTGGGGACATTACACCCCCTGCTACTTATCTTGGTGGAATTTACTTTCTAACAATGTGTAATCAAACCAATGGATCTGTGATACGAGATGAAACAAAGGGAGAAATTTGAATTCAAAATGTGCAAGGGAGAGTGCCTTTCTGCTTAGAAAATTTGTGTATTTAGAACTGCTATAGGAAATCTAACTGTGATTTTGGAATCAGAATAGAAAATCCTAATATACTTAGAATTCTAGGTATTGGTCAACTTGGGTGACATAAACCGGTAGGTTTATAGGATGATGGACTTGTTTCTAAAGCACAGAAGTAAATTTGACCTAGAATATTCAAGAAGCTCTTGACTGTAGGCTTCCAAATTTGAATTTATAATGTTGATAATGTGTACCTACACACAAGAAAATGTGATTTTATTTGCGGGGGAGGTGCTCATCTTGGTCAAGTGCCCATTTAGGAAATAACCTTAAAAGAGAAAGGTATATAAAAGTATGTAAAATAGTAAGACAAATACAATGATTCACCTTATTTGATGAAGCCCTTGTTAGGAAGAGTTTTGTTATTGTTGGATATTGTCAATCTTAAATCTTCAATAAGAATGTAGGAAATCTCCACAAATGCAAGGTCTAATAAAAAATCATGGAGCCATGGATGTTCATGTGTACAAAGGAAGAAGAAGAGTTTAAAAGATTGTAGATTGAAGAGAGGTTTTGTTAATTCCACATATTGCATACATGTATGCACAAGAAGTTGCAATTATAACATATGATTAAAAAAAATGATTCCACCATGGGAGATGCCAATTGCAACCACTAAAGTAGATCAAAGAAGAGAAAACAAATTGAAAACATTATTTTTTTGTGCGATATTGATTGCTAACTTCCCATGGTTTGGTCAACTTCCTAGGATGCTCTTGCACCAAACACGTAGCACAAAAAAAGTATTGCAAGTAGAAAAAATAGAAAACTGGAGTGAAGTAGTTGGACTATTCTTTAAGATCGTTGACGACCTTCAATGAACTTCTATCGCTATTCTAGATGGAAATAATTTCTTCATTTGCCTCTTCCAAACCTTAGTTGGGATACTTGTTCTCCTCCTCCACCAAATATGTATCATTCTTATCTTCTAAACTAAAATCCACCATATGTTGCCCTCCCCTCCTTGGTGGGATCCAATCCTCCTCCAACATATACATAACAATTCCTACTATCTAATTCGGCAAATAATAATGAAAAATGAGGTACATAAACTATAATAACAACTATTGGTACATAAAATGACTAATACACCATTCATGTATTTTAAATCCAATTTACTCGAAAAATCTGCCCAACAACATTTTTTAAGTGGAAGAGAACCCCCAAAACAAATTAATTAATTAATTAGTGAAAGGCCCATTTGGGTTGATATTTTGGTTGTCGTTGAATGGGAGAGAAATAAACAAGGTCAATAATTGGGGATCTCTAGGTATTGATTAGGGAGGCAAAAAGAAGTATAAGACGATGATAAAAGCATTCAAAGCCCGTGTAGACATCATTAATTCTCCATAATTTGGCTGTTTCTTTTCAAGGCTTGGGAAGATTTCCTAGAAAAGAAAGCATAATAATGAGTATGATGGATGGATGCCTTAAACTTTGAACAATTCAATTCAATTCAATTAACTTGGGTATCACAAAATTTGCCCACTCATTACAACATCGTTGTCAAATTCAACCATGCTTTTACCAAAGTTGGTTTGGTCTTGACTCAACCCTTAACTCTCATTGGGATGCGTGTGGGACATGACCACATGGTTATTTGAGAGTAATTTGTTTTTGAAATTGGTGCCCCAAAGTTGACAAGGAGGAGCCTAGTGTCAAAAAAGTCCATGGTATACCTATTTTTGAATTCATTCTAGGGGCCACGTGGGATTGGTTCCCCCTTTCAATTTGTACAATTGTCAACTCAGCTCAAGACAATAACAAACAACCACACTCAAAACCCTAGCTACCCAATTTCAACGTAGGTAACTTTGTGTTTAAATTTCATGTTGGGGAATGTGGATTAAACTATGAGTGTAAAAGATTGTAGATTGAAGAGTGGTTTTGTTAATGGTATTTTATTAAAAGTTTTGTTTAGTTATTATTTGGTTATTGTTAGGGGAAGAGCATTTGGAATTGATTTGTCAAATCAATAGTAATAAAAGTTTATAGATAAATATTGCATCTTAAAATGGACTTTAGGTGTAGTCTCCATAAAAGGCTTATAAGAGATTTGGGTTTTAAATGGTTTGGCCTCATTTGAAAACATTAAATGGTTTGTCTTAAATAAGAAATAGTCAACTAAACTTCTTCATGATCTTAGTCATAAAGTAGGAAGTTGCTAAATCCTTTTCATGTTTAAATATACCTTTAACTAAGCTAATGCTATGTATGAATGGAGTCTCTTTTATCAACCTAGGCTACATTGAATATTTATTTTATTTATTTATTTGACTATATAATCACTATTAAATATAAGATTGATGACTATAGTAGTATATTTGTATTTTAAAAAATAAAAATGTAAAACTTATTAAAAGATATAAATTTCAAAATATTTTAATGAATGAAAATGATTATTTTAATAATAAAAATTTATATTCATTTTATTAATAGTATAAAAAAGAGTATACAGTGAAGAGTATATCGGTACCAAATAATCAAGTGAAGAAAACTTACGAGTATAGTTCTTAATTCTAATCTAAGATCTAAGATGCTTTTACAATAGTATGAAAAATAATCATTCTCAATGTAGATACAAATACTTTACCCAACCACAACCAAGCTTCAAATCTTTGCCTGAGCCAAATACAAGTGTTAATGTTGGTTTGAGCCCACCTTGGTGGTTGTGCAAGCGGTTGGTGGTGGAGATGATGTTAGTTGTCGTGCTAGAGATTGTATGAGGTAGGAATGAGGGTTCTCATGTGGTCATTGTAGGGGGAAGAGGCGGTGTCAATGCCCCGAGTTTGCTTTCAAGAATGGGTCCCCTGTTGTAACCCCTCTTGTTCAAAGCTCCACTAAAAAATGATTATCATCGATAAAAAAAAATGATTTTTGATGTATGAGAAATTATATTTATGTTTGAGATTTTTATGTATCTATGTAACTTTAAAATTTTGAATTTAGAAATATTCTATTTTTCTTTTTAAAAATTAAAAACATAAAAATCAATTTTGAACTTTCTATTATTTTTACTATACTTATAAAGCAAGAAAAATACAATGATAATCGCATATATTTAGCAAATATGGACTCATTATAATGGTAACATGACATTTATATATCGTTTTTCATCCTATACAAAAAGGCAGGAACTTCTATTACATCAAAATCTAATTGTACAACTATATAGCTCTACAATATGCTTATATATTGAAAATATACAAAACTAAAAAGGACTTATGTTTCCTCATATCTTCTCATTTCCATCCACCTTAGAATTTTGTCATCTTCAATGAATTGTTTATACAGATGATCAATTATCTCGGCCATTGGAAGACCTAGACTAGTAGCAAGTTGTATTGTTGCTACTGGGACATATCTTTCTTGCCTCTCATTTTCTCATTCCTCATTAATCTTGACCATAAAAATCTTCGGGGTAGTCTCAATAGGAGATCTCTCTAGTTATTTTTTGAACCATTCATAACAATGGGAATGTATTTGAATTTCTTCTCATTTATCCTCAAAACAATCATAACCTGCACAACATCATCATGAAATATGAGCCTTCACAAAGACTCAATAGCCTATCTCTAGGAGAAAAATATTGTCATTATGAAACTTATAAATAATCCATGGTATTTCAATAAATAGTATAGACCACAAAACATTACAGTGTTTCTTAACGCTCAAGATGTACATCCAAACAAAAATTCAATAACTTAAAATTACCATTAAGTGATAAACCAAATAAGCCATAGAGTTTCTTGGCAAAAAGACAATAAATAAAAAAGACATGGTATAAAAATTCAAATGATTTACAAAATGAATAGATATTTGGTTCCCCATTTGTGTAGGGGAGTCTCTACATAAAACATTTCTTTTTAAGTTCAACCAGTATAACCTACTAGTCCAAACTATAGACCATCCAAGGTCTTCTACCAGCTCAAGAGGTTACTGTCAGTATTCTAGTGGCATTTGAGATGATAAAAAAATCTCATTATTATCAATGAGGAGGTTGTAAATGTACTTGTCTTTAGTATTGGTGTCACTACAATTACAACACCTAGGAAGGGAAACAATGCTATAGGCATCTGTATACACCTAATATGTCCTCCATTGGGACTGTGGCACATAAAACTTCTATCAGATCTTCTGTCATCCTAAAATATTTCCATCATGTATGATATCTTCAAAATTTTCAATGTCTTTGGTTGCCCAACCCCATGTAGAGCAACCTTTGAGAAAGGAGAAAGGCTTGTCACCTTGCTTCAAATTCCACTAGATAGATTTTTCACCACATATTAGATTATCATATGAGGCACTCTAATGTTGTTATTAGTTATTAAGATATAACATTTTCCCATCCATTCTACATGGCCTTAAACAAACATGATCATGGAACTTTAGCTGAGAATATTCCAACCATAGTATCAAATACATGTAAATCCTTCCATGAAGGTCCTTTGGTGGGGATAACTCTTGCAATGTTATGTCTAACTAAGATCTTCTAGGGATCGTCTCCCTAGATAACCTTAATAATCTATTTAGCTAAGAGTAAGCATATTTCCACAATCCATAACTAGTATTCCAAATTGTTTATGGATTTTATTATGTTAGTAATTTTATACATCAATATTTTGGATCATACTTTGTGATCCATCTACAGGATGACATATAAAGAGTATAAGAAGAAATAACGAGTATAATAGAAGGCTCAACCACCTAAAAATAGAGGGAAATAAAAAAATAGACAAGAGCCTACAATGTAACAGTAAATTATGAGCCTCTTATTTGAGAGGTCTTGTGTTCAAGTCTACTCAAGCTTAATGCATTATAAAAATTAATCTCAAAATATTAAATAATAATAAATAACAAAAAAATCTAAGATTTGACCCATTACAAAAAAAGAAAAAAAGAAAAAAAAAAAGAAATCACCTAAATGGAGACGCATGATAAAATCAAGATAAACAAGAAGAAAATATTGGAAAACAAAATTAAAACCTGATCAATGATGAGAGGGTGACAAAAACTTAAAAATTGAGAAAAAGGAACACACAAAAAGCCAAAAAAGAAAAAAGAAAAAAAAGAAGCATATAAATAAAATAAAATAAAAATACACCAAAAAAAAACCATAGGAACAAAAGCAAACAACCGAAAAATAAAACTTAAACCAAAGAACAATATAATGACAACAAACATAAGCGCGCACACACGCGCGCGCACACACACACACACACACAGACCTAGGGGTGTGTGTGTGTGCTGAGAGATAGAGAGAAAGATTTGAGCATATAATTATGTAACCATGTGTGTGTGTGTGTGTGTGTGTGTGTGTGTGCTGAGAGATAGAGAGAAAGATTTGAGCATATAATTATGTAACCATATATATATATATATATATATATATATATATCACCTAATAAATACTTATGCTTGTGTGTGTTTTACACACACACACACAAATAACTATCAAGCAAAAGTAAATGGAAAAATTAGGACTAGTAAGAGAGGGGAAAATAATAACTGAAAAATAAATGAACAAAATCCACAACCATAGATGAAATGGGCAAAGGGGTGAGGGCATGAGACCCCTTACTAGAGGAGACAAAAAGAGATAGAGCCCTAAAGAGGAAACGTGAAAAAAACAAGGTTGCAATGTAACACAATGCAAGGATTGTGGGGGAGAGGATGACACCAAATTTCCAAGGAAGACAACTTCTTTAGGAAAAATTTAAAGGAATCCATTGAAATCAACAATCGCCCATCTAACCTAAATCTTGATGAAAGGTAGAATTTAAGCATGTCCTGACAACCTTTTCTTTCTAGCATTAGGGACTACGGTCTCCACCCCCACCCCTGATCGTGTCTCTCTATTGTTTATATGTTTGGTCCCTCCCTCCTTTTTTAGGTCTTTTCAATCATGTTGCATCCCCCCTCCCAGCACTCCCCCATCATCCTATTGTGTTACTATGTGACCATTTTTTGTGCCTTCTCCCTTTAGGGCTCTATCTCTTTTCTCTCCCCTAGTTGGGGGTCCCATGGTCCTGCCATTTGCCACATTTAATCTGTGGTTGTGGATTTTATTCATTTGATAGTTTTATCTTGTGTTTTGCCTCAAGATTTTTCAGTTATTATTTTTTCTTCTCCCTTACTAGTCAAAGTTCCTTCCTTTCCTTTTTCTTGGTAGTTTTTTTTTATGTGTGTACAACACACACACACACACACACACACATACATGCATATATATTTCTTGGGAAAAATAATATATATTGTTACATAATTACATGCTCAAATATGTGTATATATTTATGCTCTCTCTCTCTCTCTCTCTCTCTCTCTCTCTCTCTCTCTCTCTCTCTCCACACACACACACACACAAACACACACCTAGGTGTGTAAATTGATATTCACACACACACACACACACAGACTCAACTCTATTGTCATTTTATTGTTCTTTAGTTTAAGTTTCATTTTATTTTTTGTTCCTAGGGTTCTTTTTTGTTGCATTTTAATTTAATTTAATTTATTTTCTCCTTTTCATTTTATGATTTTTTTTGGCTTTATGTGTGTTTCTTTTTCTCTATTTTTAAGTTGTTTTTGCTCTTTCATCTTTAATTAGGTTTTGATTTTGATTTTCAATCTTTTCTTCTTCTTTCTCCTAATTTTCTTATTTGTCTATATTTAGTTTATTTCTTTTGTTATTATTGTTTATATTTATATTTTTATATCCTTGACTTGTGGTTTATCTTCTCTAAGGGTTTTTACATCTATTTTTTCTCTTTTTCTTTCTCTATTTTTTGTTTGTTTTGTCTTTTAATTTTACTATTCATTATGATCCTTGTTTATTAATCTTTTTTTTTCATCTTTGATATTTTGATATCTTCTTGTTTAAATAATAAAGACAACATATATCTAATATCACTCTCTTATCTTATATCACTCAATCCATAAAACATCTAAAGGGCATTAATTATCTAACAATTCAATTGGTATAATAAAAAGAACACTATTATTGTAACATCAACATCTAAGACATATACGCATTTTCTTGATGCATTGATCCTTGGAATGATTATAAAGTTACTCTTTTCTAGGGGATTGCCTAAGAGATTGTATTTCCTATAAATTTAGTATCCCTCAAGAGACATTCTTAAATATTATCAATTATTTTAGTAGAGTGAGCACTATCAAATTTAGCAACACATAGTGAAACACTCCACAAGTTATAGGATTATATACATACATTGTAAGATAATTCCATTTTTGTGGAGTTGTTCTAGCTCTATAGTCTTGGTATATAAAATATCCAAACCTACCATGATCCCTAAGGAGAGCTATAGAGAAACATGATCGAACTTGAGTTTGAAGCCAATTAAATTTTCAATATAGATATCAAAATCATTCATCTTTTTATACAAAGATATGTCGATTATCTTTTGCATTTAATTTCCTAATTAATATTTTTTTTTGAATTAGCTCCCACAACTATCATTTATTGACCTAAGTTAATTTCTACTTTATGTATATGCATTTTGTCGGATTGGCCTAGATTGAGCTTCTGATAATAATAAAAATTTGTTTGCATAATCAATACTCTTTTCTTGACCATGAATTACAAAGTGTAATCCTAAAGTTGATAAATTAAAAAAATTTACTTTGAACATTTATATGTTTTCATTCAAACATAATAAATGTTAAAGATAGAAACAAATAGTAATCAAGGTAGTGAATTTTGCAAAAAAAGTGGAGCAAAAAACTTCATCTGCATACCTTATTTCCCCCAAAAATTTGGAAAATTGAGAAAAAAGGATAATCCCTAGAAAAAAAAGTTATAAGGAAACCCTTAGGACTCAGGGCTCCCACATTTCCCTGACAAGATCTTCTCATCCATCACAATTAAACATGAGAGGAGAATCAACATTAAAATGTGACTCAATGGCTTCAAGGTTTTATCCAAACTCCATGAAATTAAGGGCAAGGAATTAATCAAAGCATCAAGAGATAGATCTCCTATCAACATATAGATTCCAAAAACAAGCAATGGCCCTAAGGAAAAAGAAACTATACAGATTGCTCCAAAAATCCCTAGGGTTCAAACAATAATTGATGAAGGATGGCAAACTGTGTGTACTCAGAGAAAGGCCAAGGCACCAATCCCTACACATTCCAAGGAGAACACCTCAAATCTCCACATTGTAGCCTCATATCTAAACCCTGAGGACAAGGTCCAAAATCCAAATCATAGTCATATCATCCCTACGAAGGAAGATCAGATCATAGAACTTACAAAGCAACAAGAAAATTTCTACTCAAAAACAAAGTATGAGAGGAGGGATCAGGAAGACATGAAAGACAAGTGACACTCCAAGGAGAACCTTCAAACTCCTCCCATAAACAAAAGGTGATGTCTCAGGCAAACCCCATCTCTTCTATTCAAAATTCAACAAGAAGCATAGGCTCCCCAAATTATACATGTCCTACCTCCAATAAGAGCCCTAGCATACCACACCTCATATTTATCTTTGAAGCCAAAAATAAACATTTTAGCATAAAAAAAATAAAAAACTTAAATGTTAGGAAATCATCAAGGAAAATGTTTATACCCCTCCACATAGACTAGGTCTTCCCCACTTAGATGGCCAAAAGATATTTGGACCCAACACTGTAGGTAAAACTATAGGAAATAGACCCCTTAGAAGCAACTATAATGCAAGACACAATTCAAATTTGAATCCTCTAGGAGATCTATTTTTTCAATCAACATTTAACAAGTGCTTCCTCACAAACAAACTTAACCACAACAGAATGGACAATACGCTCATAATTAGAAACAAATTTAGTGAAGATAGATGGATAAAGCAATAGTCTCATGAACTGGTAAAAACTATACTACGTGAAATAGGTAAGTATCTCCACCATGTCCAAAAGATTTTTATATATTCATTATAAAAAAATATGCATTAGGGATGATTTTCTTTCAGACTCATATTATTTTTATAAAGGTTTCTCTATGAAATTCATGAAATAATGAAATTCATGAAATAGGAAGAAAACTTTACTGAACTCTTGGCTAGGAAACACATAGATCTTATCTGGGTCATTAGTAAAGTATTCCCTCCTAAGCTCAATCATATTCAAATTTAGGAGAAGATATTGGAGATCTCATAGGAGTAGAATCAAATTTTGAGATAGCAAATGACATCAAATTTTTTTTAAATATGGAAATAGGTTCAAATAAATTCAAAAGAAGAAGAAGTTAATAACCAATAGATCAATTTACAACTTATCATTCACCAAATATGAAGGGAAAATAAATGGAATTATAAAAATTAATCCAACAAAAACTCTAAATCATGAATCCATTAAAAGCATTAGAAACTTGAACCTTGACCTTTGGGAAAGGGATAACCTTTGTAGGTGAATAGTAGGGCATTCAGATGTAGGGCCTTTGATAGAATAATAGAAAGTAATGATCCAAAGTGGAGAAATAAATGCAATAGGATTCCTAGAAAAATAAAAATAAAAAGGGAGAATAGAGAAGAAGAGCTAGAAGGAGAGATAAGGGCAAAAGCAACTAAAAAGAAATCAGTGGATCAACCACAAAATATTCAAGAACACAGAACTCTAGAGAGCAACTAAATAGAAATAAAGAATGATACAGGGATAGGTAACTATAGTAACTTTGAAGTCAACATATCTAGAATGATATTATGTGAGCTTTGTCTCGAGGAAAATCTACATATAGAAGATATAAGGAATAGTATAAACTTTTATAAAAGGTTATTTCATAATCTCCTTCTAACTAAAAATGACTTTCATGATCAAATTATTTTATGGAATCAATCTCACAAGGAACACCTCAAAACCTCAGCTCAGAGTAAGGATCAAGAAGATAGAGAAGAGTAGCACATAAGGAGAGAAAGCATTGATATTAAGGGAGGATCAAATATGACAACATGCCCAACTAGTTCAAAAGAAACTCAATATCTAGAGGAAAACCAAAAGATAAATCAATAGGTAAAGGAAATTCAAACAAAAAGATCAACAATGAAAGAGAAACTAGTAGATAAAATGGAAACAACAAGAGTCACCAAAAGACTATCAGTAAATGACAAAATAAAATCCAAGCCCATAATCAGAGATACACTAGAGAACTCATGAAATCAAAAAGAGGACCCCCAACCAATGATAGAAAAGGAAGATAGAAGCATCAAAATAGTAAAAAAAGATCAAAACAGAGAAGAAAATTGGATAATAGAATAAGAAAAACTAAATGAAGACAATTGGGTAGCCACTCCAGTTTCAACAAACTATGAGAAAGAGGAAGAAATGAGTGAAACACCTCCTACAACATCAAACCAATGGAGACATAAATATCAAGAAAAGAGACAAATAACCCAAATGGAAAACACATAAATTCTGGCAAACTCTTGAGAATGGAAAGGATCCTTTTGAATCAACTCACTCAGCAATAAGCCACAAGGAGAATGAAAATGCAGGAAACCATAGTAGAGATCTTATTCTGGTAGAAGTTGAGACCTTCTTGGATAAAAAGGTAAATCAAGGAGACACAAAGAACAACAAGGAGGAGGACACTATGGGTCAGCAATAATAAATCATGAACCAAAATTAGGAAGAATTTAGATTTCTAGAGTCACTAGAACTAACCAAGTAAAATAAGGATCTAGACAACAATTTGGAACAAAGAGAATTGAATAATGAAATAGACACTGAAAAGATGGACCTAAGTGATCAGTTAATTAAATAACTCAAAGAAGATGAGGAGGACAACATAGATGAATTAATTGCGAATAGCATAAAAAACACAAATGAACCCATGAACAAATTAGGGATAGTTGAAATCCATAAAGGGATAGTTGCACCAAGATGTGGTTAAAAAATTAAAAAAAGAAGGAGAAAATCTCTCACTGAGCTAAGAACTAAAACTAGTAAAGAAGGGAACCAAAGGAAAATTATGGATATTTTGAAAGTAAGGAAAGGGAAGTTCCTTCCCACATCACAATGAAGATAACAACATGGAATGTTAGGGTCTTAAATGCCCCTAACAAGAAGTGCTTGCTTAAGCACAACTTATCACTTTTCGATTCAAAACTAATTATAATACAAGAAACCAAACTAAAAAAAGAAGGTGGTGAAAAGTTTAATAAAAAACTAGGAACATGAAAATCAGATATGATAGAATTAGCAAGAGCCTTAGGAGGCATTCGAATAATATGGGATCCCAAGAAGATAGAATACACTAGATTAATAGAAGAAAATAATTGGATGGGAAGAAAAATCCAAAACTCCATAAATAACATCCAACTCATTCTCATACATGTTTATGGACCAATTCCTATAGTGGATAAGAAGACAGTGTGGAATGAAATCAACACATTCATGAAAAACAAGCAATCAACCAACATATTTATAGAAGGGGACTTCAACATCTATTACATATAGAAGAAAAAATTGGAGGATAACAAACAATATCACAAACAATGACTAATTTTAGTGAAGGGATCATAGGGAATGGTTTAAATGATATTCCTCTGACTAATGGATTATACACATGTTAAATCAAAGCCTAGTATTATGTCACATAGCAGAGAGACTGGACATAATTCATCTTCAAGGGAGATCTAAGCAACTCTAGTTATGTGATTCATTCCTCAATGCTTCCTTTTGTTGGATCAGATCACTTTCCAATAAGAATAGAAATAAAAGAACCAAGTAAATCCTTGAGAGACCCATTTAAATGTAATAAAATGTGGCTTTTGGATAAAAATTTTATGGGAAATCTCAGCAAATGGCAGATAGAAGGAAGCTATGGGGGATCTAAGATTTCAGTTTTATATCCAAACTCAAAGACTTAAAAGAAAAAATACTAAGATGGAACAAAAATTGCTTTAAGAACACATTCAAAGAAAAACTTGACAATGAAGAAGAATTGAAGAACCTCAATGAATTAGTAATCAACAAGGAATGGATAACAAAAGTTTCAATAAAGAAAAAGAGCTCTTAGCAAAACATGAAAACTTACTAGCAAAAGAAGATTTTTTTTGGAAACAAAAATCCTGAGAGACCTGGTTAGCAGAAGGAGATCACAATACTAGATTTTTCCATAATAGTACCTTAAATAATATAATTATTAATAGAATGTCAACAATAAAAAATAGCTCTAGAGATATGCTTGAAGATCCTAGACAAATGGCAGATATCTTTGCCAACTGTTTCACAAACATCTATAATAGTTATGAAAGATTTAACCTCATAGCACAAAAGGTCATGGGAAGTACCATCCCAAAACTATTTACTAAAGAGGACAATAAGAAACTAAATAAGCCTTTCTTGATAGAAGAAATTTAAAAAAAAACTTTTTTAGCTTTGTCAAATCTTTGGGTGCTTCCAAGCCTTCTTCCTACAAAAATGTTGGGACCTACTAGGCGCTGACTTATGGAAAGCCATTGAATTAAGGAGAAATTTAGGTTCAATATTGTTTGAAATGAACAATACCTTTCTAATGCGAATCCCCAAAAATGTCATGCTTGAAGGGCTCAAAGATTTCAGACCTATCACTCTATGTAACAGAATATTAACCAAAGTATTAGCTAATAGGATTAAAATGGTACTACTAAAATTAATATTAGAGGAACAAACATGATACATTCCAAGAAGATCTCTACTTGACATAATTTTTATTATACAAGAAATCATTCATTTAGCTCAAATCAACAAAGAAGCCTATACGGTCATGAAGCTAGACATTCAAAAAGCTTCTAACAAAGTAGATTGGAGATTTCTATGTAAAAGTCTATAAGCATTTGGATTTTTGCACCAATGGATTAACTTAAACTTTAACTGCATAGCCACGCCTAGAATTTTAATTCTAATCAACGGTACCCCAGAAGGATTTTTCAACATAACTTGAGAAATTAGGCAAGTAGACCGAATAATATAGTTTATCTTCATCATAATGGCAAAAGCCTATGAAAAAGAAATAAAAAAGACTCAAATGGAAGGGAAAATAAAAGGGGTCAAAGCCACAAAAGGAGCCCCTAACATAACACATCGACAATTTGTGGATGACATTATTCTCCCTAGAGAAAGCTCCATGATGGAAGCCCGCAATGTTAAAAAAAATCAAAACATACACAAAAGCTTGTGGACAAGTAGTAAATGTGAGAAAAATCTGAGATTTACTTTTTAAATACTAAACCAAACATGGAAAGAAGAACCTACAACTATACGAGATATAAAAAAGGTTTATTCCCGTGCAAATATCTAAGAATACACTTGGAAAAAACATGAAAGAGACTAAATCATGGAATCCTTTAATTGAAAAGATAGATAGAAAAATAGAAAAATGGATAACAAAAGTAGGATGGACAAACAAAATCAAATATGTCTTATCCTATATCCCCACCTATCAAGTTGACACAGGGAAAAGGCAAACTTAATAGAATCAGCTCGAGTTAAGCTTACAAACAACCCTACTTAGAGTTATACATGGAAGTAACATACACAGATCATGTACACAAGGTGAGATTTCATACTTTTATTTAGGTGTAATTAATAAGCAACACGTTTTCATATAAGGCTCGACAATTTGGCAGCCACACTGATGTAATAATTAAAAGAAGTCTTTCAACATGCTCGGTTGTGAGGCCATTAGAGTTTCGACCATATACATGAAATTAAAAAGTTAGAATCCAGGTTCATAACTATCTTGCTTCTTCATATTTCATATCATCTCCCCTACCTCTACTACCTCTAACCAAGCTTCTTATATAGCCAGCTAAGCCACATGTCGGCTAGTCAAGAATTTAATTATAGGTCCAACCTAGGAAGAGTAAACCATAATTGGTGCTAAATGAAACATAAGGCAATGTACGCTTGAGGGAAGATCCACATGTATCATAGGAGTCATCTCCTAACTTCACAACATGTTGTGTTAACATAAGAAATTGCGCCAGATGCAACAACATTCATCACTAGAAGAAAATACGCCAAAACAAAGACCACAAAGAATGCTCCACAACTTTAAGAAATAAAAATGATCAAAGATTCCACTCTTTGGAGGAGGATCAAGGATAGGTTCTCATCAACATGTTAACTACACAGAATATGACACCAACAACTACTACTACTACTTCACGAACAACTTACTGGTACCAAAAATAAGATTTTTTTTTTTTTTGTTGATGCAAGATTGCTCAAAGACCCAAGATGCTCTCACATCACAAGTGTCCTATCTTCCACTACCTAAAGAAACCAAAAATAAATTAGACAGTAAACTGAGAAACTTCTTTTGGAGTGGAACATACATTAAGAAGAAACTAGCCTTGATTAAATGGGACAGCATATGCAAACCCAAAGCATTAGGAGGACCAAGGATCAAAAACTTGAGCTGGAAAATTGAAGCTCTAGGAGCCAAGCTAGTATGGAGAATGTATCAAGAGCACGATAGAAAATGGGAAAACATATTATATCAAAAATACCTAAACAACTCTAGTCCTTTATCATTATTTTGAACTAGGAACCCATCAAAAAGATCTAAAACTTGGAACTTCATGATGTAATGCAAACACATAATCAGTAGCAATTTAACATGAGATATAGGTAAAGGGGATGGAGCCTTATTCTGGGAAGACTCATGGGATGGGTTTCCCCCACCCAATAGCTATAACCTTCCCATTAACATTAAGAATACACCAACTAATTATTGGGGCAAATTTTTCAACATCTATATTTATAAGAAAAATGTAGAACACCCTAAAACATGAAAAGATGTAGAAAATACACAATTATCAGAGCAGGAGAAAAAACATTCAAACAATTCATCAACCAAAGAATATCAAACAATAAAGAAAGGAAGGAGAAGTTGATCAGGGGAGCCTTGAATAATTAGAAATACTTTGTAAAAAAGGGATACAAAATAATAATTAACTCTCAAATATGGGACAAAAATGACATCCCTCTAAACCTATGCTAGGATAATGCATGACTTCCCAAGGTAGGTATATTCTTATGGGCGGCAATACAAAAAATAATTCTAACAATAGATTGATTCACTAAACTGAGCTTTGAAGGTCCCTCGAGATGTCATCTCTGGAAGAGAGAATCTGAGACAATGTAATACTTATTATTCCAATGTTCTTTCACCAATTCTTGCTGGTAATAGCTGTCTGAAAAGCTCAAATGGTCTACATTCCTTCTAGAAAATTTATGGGACCACCTCAACAGCTGGCCCAAACTTGAGAGTTACAATATATACAACAAATTATGGAAAATTTCTCCCTCCATTCTGATGTGGAAAATATGGAAAGAAAGAAATAGGAGAATATTCAAAGATGAAGAAATGACACCATTCTTTCTAACCAAAAAAATGGAACCCAATATTATAGAAAAAAATTAACAACCTAAGAAATATAGTCAAAGAAGAAGGAACATTCATAGATTAGGACACAGAAATGAAGAAAAGTAAGAATCACCTGATAAACCCACCTTTATTCTACCCCAATTTAAACAACCAGACAAGAATAGATTGCAAATAGGAACCACCCCTAACATGATGAAAAAGCTAAACCTCGACGGAGCTTCTAGAGGAAATCTCGAAGAGGCAGGAATCAAGTGCATTATCTACTCAAATGAAGGAAACTAGATGGCTAACTGAGAAAACCTATGGAAGTAACTCCAAATAACATAGCGGAAATGGAAGCACTAATGGAAGGATTGAACCTAAGTTTAGTATTAGGCATTAAAAAATTAATCATTGAAGGATATTCCTTAATAATATTAAACACAATAAGAAGAAAAAGCACCCCAAACTAGAAAATCAATTCCAAGCTAGAATATGCACTAACAATCATGGATAAGTTCAAGTAAATTAGGATACAAGGGGAACAAGGATGCAAACCATCTAGAAAATAAAGAGGCAGATGGTGTAGACATCAAAAAGTTTACAATAACCTCCAAATCAAACACAAACATCTGTATAAGGAGCCAAAAGATATAATTCTCAACCAAGACCAAGTATATAGCATATTGAACAAGACAAGGAATGGGAAGAGAAAGGAAATGAACACACTCTAAATGTCAGATAACATAAACATCCTATATCAAACTCATTAAACTAAGAATTATTAAAATATACACACTCTAATATATCTCTAAGGATAAGATGTCAATAATAACTATATATTAATAACTTCCTTATTATCATAACAGTTGCCAACGTAAACCAAAGTAACCTCGTTCTACACCCTAAATCCTGAATGAACTTAATGTTGGAGTAGAACTATTAGACCATCATCACATTGATTCCTTTCGAATAAGCATTCTTGCCCCAACCAGATCAAATGAAACTTTAGACTACTAGACTTTACCTCTTGCATCAATCCCCCTAATACATACTATTTCAATATGGTCAGCTCAAGATCGACATTTTTCCTTTATGTGTTTAACCTATCAAAAAATTCTTGTCTAACTTTGTAGCAATCTAGAAAAGGAATCTACCAAACCAATCAATTGCTTTATGTGTTTAACCATAAGAGAATAAGGTTGATAGTTTTATGTTAGCTAGTTTGGATAGAATAATTAACATACCAGATGGACCAGCTCATAAAAGTAAAATGTCTTATTAAATTAAATCTATAAATTATACTTAGACAACTCAATCTTTATCATTACTTTAGTAGGAGTAAAATGTTTTAGGGTCAATCGACTAAAACTAATCATGGAACAATTATAGTTTTGTGTTTCCCTGTTCATTATTAGCAATTGAATAAACTGAGTTTCTTTGATTGGGTATAACCTTCATCCCCCTTTCCTCATCATTAAATCTCAAACTCTAAAGATCTTTCCAACAACATCAAGAATCTTCAGGAGGCTTCAAGATTAATCTAGAAGCATCTAGCCTTACCAGTTGGGGTTTAATAAATTTCCAGTCACTTTTTTTCCCTTCTCTAGGCTTGTCTCCGTAGTCTTTAGTGAGTCCTTCTAGCTAGGTTTGGTGCTTCTCTTTGTTTAGCCTAAGTTATAGAATTTTTTGTTTTCCTCTATCATGCCTTTGAAGACCATACCGTAGCATTTACTAGGACTGTTAAACCTAAATATTGGAATAGAATACTTAGGAAAGTAGATGACATGCCCAATCTAGCAGTCATTAGGGAAATTGGAGAAAAAATCTTCAACTATGATTTCATTCAGAGGATCAGTAGTGAAGTTATAGGGTCCTTATTCACTTTCCTAGCAAGAGATAAGGTTAGTCATGGTAATATTATTTGTCTCTACAACAATCTCTTTGAGGAAACATAGCTAGAGGGACTTGACCATGTTGTCCTAAGCATTATGACAGAATTGGAAATACCATACTGAGAGGATTATATGATGCATCCCCCCATTGATCTTGCTCCATGCTCGAATTAGAAGAAGACATATCCTGCATGTCAAAGACCTTGCTTATTTCAATACTTACTAGCCTAAAATCCATGCAAGCATCTAGTTTTTGTTGAGATGGAGATGCATCATTCTAGCTAGGAACAATGACTAGTTTTTCAATTAAATGCATGCCTTTAGTCATCATCCTTCACCCATAATGGATTATAGCACTTTGGACAACATGGAGTTTGTGTTACCAAGCCTAAACAAGTCAAGAAAGAGAAAGGGAGCTATGGTACACCTACCAAGTCAATTGGACATCAAAAAAGAAGAGACAAAATAATACATCATGGTATTCTTTAGAACTGACCCTTCTACTTTTCTAGACTCAAAGTAATTATAGTTTTCTTCAAGTCATTCTAAGTTAGTTCTATAGTTTTGTCTCCCTTATCTGGACCCCTTTTGGTTTTCAGTCTTGGGTGGTTCCTCCTCTGTTTTTTAGTTGTTGGTTTCCCTTAGTTGTAGCATTCTATTTTAGGTGGTCTTTAGTTAGTGGTCTCTAATGTTTTCCTTTCCTTCCTTTTGTCTTAGGGATTTGGTGGAAGCTTTCTTTTTTCTTCCCTCATAGGTTTAAGGATAAAGTTACTGGCGATCTCCTTCATGCCTTGATGTATGTAACTCTCATTAGTAGTATTCAAGAAATATGACATGTAAATATAAATGTAAAAATATAATGTATAAATTATATATATATAGAAAAGTATTTGATAAAATCAAGACCTATCATTCTTTGGTTTTTTCATGCTCCATTTTCCAATGGAAAGTTTGGGTAAATATTCATGCTTTTTTATTATGGCTTGTAATCAGAATCATGCATATTTATTATCAAGAAATGAGCAACATGAGTTCATTATTAATTAAAAAGAGTCTTCTTTCTGATAATATTCATAGGTAATCAAGGTCACACATTAATTGAAATAACTAAAAACACCTAGACATCGATAGACAAAACACTAGAAAATACTCTTTATGCCTTTGTAACATCAAAGACAAATCAAAACTGAGAAGAAAGTATAAAGATATGTTAACAAAATTTTAAATGACAGTTAACAATGTAATTGAACCATCAAATAAGAACTAGAATTCAACCTTTGTATGCCCATTATTAGAAATTTATTAACACCAACCCAACATCTAACTGAGAACCTTTAATAATAGATCATCTATCATAGTTTCATCACCCAATATTTTGACCCAGATCCTGGATTAATCTTAAGACTCCCCCATTTTCTATCAACATTAAAATCGAAATCTCTACCACTTTATTCTCCTATAACCTCCTCCCTATGATCATTAATTAAGACCTAAGTTTGAATTTGTAATGTTAAGAAAGGAATCCACTTATACTCATTAGACACTAATTAGTACTAGTTTAAACATTTGAATCACTCAACAATACCAATTTAAAATTTTGAATCAAACACTACTTCAAACATTGCAATTCCATAATTCCATTCATAGAGTACTAAAGTGGTTCTTAAATTATAATGTAGTAGCAAAGTAAAGTTCAAAATAAGAAGAAATCAAAGGTTTATTAACAATTTAATAAAACCCTAAACGTAGAAAACCCAAATGGAAAGGTAATAAATTAACTATTAAGAACTAGTAGGAATAATAGGTAAATCCTTATACATTTTTTTCTTCTTAAGACTAACCATATCATTATTTGTAAAAGCTATTGAGTTTAAGACTACCTGTTACAAATGAGCTTAAATTTTATGATAGATGCGTAGATTCAAGGGAGACATTTGAAACTAACAGGAAAGTTTCTCCCACCTTATTATATAAAAATGGCTCCAAACTAGTTGGGCTTGTATCAAGAGTCTATTTGATACATGTCTGGTTCAAAATAAGCATGTAAAGGAAGGAACACCCTCTGAAGTCCTCAAGTATGAAAGTAACAATGTATATATCCTTCCAAACTAAAATGAGTCTAAGACAATAGGTGCTAGAAATGTTGAAAAAGGAAAGCATTTCATCATAACTATAAGCTAAGGTATGCCACTTTGAATTATGTAATTTTTATAGGACTAATGTCTTGGGAAAGACTGCAGGTTTTGTTCTCTATTCTTTCCTACTTGTGGCCGTTTGAATGGAGACTTTGTAAAAATTGCTTTATTAATAAAACTTATATGACCTCGACCTTTTATCGATAAAAAATAAAAAATAAATGTTAAAGATAATTCATGGGTCACATTTTAACATCAATTAATTATTTAGGTTGAAGTTTTTCAATTATTATGTGATTTACTTATACCTATCAAAAAATATATTTAATTTACTTGCAAAGGATTACATTAATAAATAATTCTCTATTGACTAATCTATCAAATTTAAAATGTATTTTCATTAAATTATTAAAGTGGTCTATAGTTTATTAGTGAAGTTAAAAATATCCACCACATATTAAGTCATGTTGGTTCAAGAGGCATGACGTTTATTGTTTAAGGAATGAGGCTAATATCATGTCCCGAATGAAATTGGTGGAAAATAATTTCCTTAATCCTTGACTCTTATCAAAGAAATACAATTATCACACACTTCGTAATTTACTTACCTCTAGAAAACATCTACAATATTTACATTTAATGTGAATTCAACATTAAAGTATACTAAGTAAGATAGCTATAGTAAACAAGGCAAGAGCCTACAACACAATGGTAAATTGTGAGCCTCTTATCCGAGAGGTCTTGACTTCAACTCTATACAAACTAAATAAATAATAATAATTAATCACACATAATAATAATGAATCTCGGCTTTGGCCTCTTACTAATTAGGGAAAAAAAAAAAAAAAAAGATAGCTATAGTAAACCTCAAATAATTTCATAACTAAATCTATAACTTCATAACTAAATCTATAACTACTTATCAACTTAAAACTAATTTATACATATAAAACAAGTTTCATTAAAGAATGATAAGATTGGATTTGGATAAAAAAGTGTTGTTTCAATGAACATGAACTCATATTTTTACTTTCATTGTTGGAAGTTGGATTACCACCTTATCCAACTTGTAATGATGGGGATGGTTGAAGGTATGCATTAATGTTTTTCAATATATGTATACAAATTACTATTTGAGGGTTATTTTATGAGATTGGCCTATATACATTTGGATCATCACTTTTTAGTTTGAACCTTCAAGGTCTTGGATTGGGTTGAGATTGTTGTTTTCTTTTCAGTTATGGGGTGAAGTCATATACTTTTAGCACGCTGCCACCACACGATGTTTATGGATATTTTTGACATTTTATTTGATGGCATCTTGTGGTTGGATGGCCATTTTTGTACTACTATTGTTAATGTTCTAGTCATTTTTTTCTATTTTTTCTCACTCGGTGAGAATGACCACAAATTAGATCATTAGGTTGTTTGATTTCTTTTGACCTAGATTTCTTTTGTAACATTGTGCTCAGTGTGTTGGTGATTGTATTTTGGATATCCTTTTATCAAACTTGATGTTTCTTCACAAAATACTACTAACAATCATAAAATTTACGTACTTTATGTTGCTTGGGTTATTTTCTTCTTCTTTTGATTAGTATAACTCAAGACTATAATATTAACTACCAAAAATTTAATCTTGGCTCTTTACCTTCCATGTCCTTTTAGAATATCTTGGGAAGATTATAATTTGTACTAGGATGTATTTATAGTCTTCAGTTGTGGATATTTTCCCTTGGATTTTGTTTGGTTGTGTGTGTGTGTGTGTGTGTGTGCACGCATGCATTTCTTCTTGACTATAGTTGTTTTCCATAATTATGTAACAATGTATTAGGTTGTAGGCTTGTTACAAGAGCTATAACTAAAAAAATTATTTACGCAATTCTTTCTTTCTAGTTTACTCCCTTGAACTGGGTCTAATGTATACTGATGGGGGAGCATCCTAGGTGTAGGGAAATCTTGCAATCTTGCATCACCCACAAAAATTTCTGATTTGTCTTTTAATAAGGGCTATATTAGTGCAAAGTTGTTGTTTTTTTAAGCTTACTATGTTTAGTAAGTTGGTTGTTCAAGCTTATAATGTTCTAATGTATTACGTGGAGGTTCTTTAGATATATTAATTTATCAATAAAGCTTCATTGTGATATCAAGTCTATTTGTGAAGTTATAAAAATAAATTGATATTGGAAGTAAGGTGTAAAAACTTTGAGCTCAGTTTTGAAGGCATTTGAGGCTCCAAAAAGGGGTCAAACCTTGGCTAACTGGAGTTTGTGCAAGTCAAGCATTGTAAAGAAGTTCATGGAATTTCTAAAATGGGATCATAATAGTCAACCAGAGAAATTGGTGATGAGTCATAGTCTTTGGAAGTCGTAACACCTGAAATGGACAAAAATGAATTTCCTTCAATATTTCTTTTCAGTTTCAAAAGTTGTCAGGGACTACTCTAATGTAATAAACTATAAATACATTTTTTCAACACCAAAAAAGTCATAACTGATAAGATAGTTCATATTTTGGAATTTTTAGTGGATTTCTTGCCTTCTATTTATCTGGATATATCATTTTTCATTGGTTCAAATTAAACAATTTAGTGGTCTTCAATCCTACAACGTATTCATAGAAGAAGTGTGGCTTGGAAAGCTAGATGGTTATTATTATAAGGAAGAATACCTCTTATCAAATTGGTGCTCTCAGCAATTCCAAATTATTATCTAGTTGTTCTGAAAGCCCCTCCGTTAATCTTGCTACAAATCCAAAAATTAATTAGAGGTTTCCTTTGGATAGGAAATATGTATGAGGTTAAAAAAATACCCCTCGCATCCCTTCAAGATATGTTACACATTCCTATAGCTGGGGGAGTAGGTGTACATTATTTAACAAAATAAATAAGGCTTTCAGTGGCAAACTAGTATGGCAAATGTATAGCAAACCTCAATCCACATGGTGTCAGATTATGCAGCAAAAGTATTTGGATAACAATGACCTATCTAGGATCTTGTCAATGTTGGATCCCCCTAAGGGCTTGGTCATATGGGATTTTATATTTCTTCAAGAGACATTGTTCTTAAATATGTCACTTGGGAAGTTAATAATGGGAGTATGGTTAAATTTTGGAGAGACTCATGGAATGGTCAACCTCCATTATCTACTTATTAGACTTCTGACAATATCATAGCAGTTTCAGAAGCTCATTGGGGAACACAAGTTAGTCATTTTGTATCAGTAGACAGTACTCATTCAGGCAAAGTCATCTAGAAGGACTCGAATCAATTACCACTAACACAATAGGATAGAGATTCTCTTCATAGCATCTTGGAAAATAAACATGTCTTTTTTTTGGGTAGTGAAGACAAATAATTATGGGCCCCAGCTAAAGATAGTAACTATTTAATTAAAGAGGGCTACAAACTATTACAACAAATAGGATTGGATAAAGTTTCATCTAGAGTATTTTCATTTTTTTGGAGTCATGTTGTTTTACCAAAGGCAGGTTACTTTGCATGGCTTGCAATTAAAAATAGAATTTTGACAAGTGATAAATTAGTTAGACTACATATTGCCCCACTATTCTATTTTCTACTTTGTAGTGCATGCTAGGAATTGGTAGATCATCTTCTCATGACTTTCCCTTTTGCTCATCAATGTTGGACATTTATCCTACAAAAATTAAATTATAGCACTCCACTTCAAGATAATTTATGGGACCTTGTTCAAGCATGGTCGGTTCTTTACCCAAACTCCTTGTTTGCTAACTTATGGAAGTGTATCCCAAATATAGTCATATGGGCCACCTGGTGGGAAAGAAATAAATGCATATTTAGTAAACAATTTTCTCCTATTGACAGTGTCCTAGAAGGCATTGAAAGATCAATCTCAGAAGTGACTAATGCGAGCTTAAGCAGATGCAAATTTAACCCTATTGTCACTTCATGGGATGGTAGGATGATGTAGGAATGGAAAAAATTATGTATCCCATATGGGTGGGGCACAAGTAAGTCTACCCCAATGTCAGTGGATCGGTCTGATGTTCATTTACATCCACCTATAGAGGGTTTTATGAAGCTCAATTTTGATGGAGCCTCAAGATGCAATCTAGGAACATTAGGTCTGGGGGCATGTATCTATGACTACCAAGGCAATTTACTTTTTCTCACTACTTCTCCTCTACCTTTTGACACTAATAAAATCGCTAAAGCACAGGCTCTCTTCGTAAGACTAATTTTAGCTAAACAACAAAATCATTGTTGTTTGCATATTGAAGGAGACTCCTCGATCATCATTAGCACTTGCATCAACAAGGGACACACTCTTGGCATCTTAAATACATACTAAATCAAATTTGGCAGCTCCTAGATTCATTTCAAGAGGTGTGCATTTCACACGCACTCTGGGGTTTGGGATGTGATGGATTGATCATTTCTTCTCTACATCTGATGATTATGATTGAACAACATGATGATCTTAAAAGCTTGATTGTGGTAGATATGGAGGGCTTTCATCATAAAATCCATTAGTGCATACATAATGAAGTAATGATTAGAAATGTCAAGCACATTCAACCTTGGGTCCTTTTCACCCATGTCATATTCTTGTGTGATCTGTGGTAACACTGATGCATGGTATTTTAAGTACACCTTGCAAAGTTTAGAGGATAGTTGGTACAAAGTTTTTACATGGCTTCTCATGTGCCAATGTACCCATTTTATGCCACTTCATTACTTGTAATTAATGGTAGTGATCTTGCATATCAAAATATATTATTGCTTAAATGCCTAAGTACATTCTCTTCTTATAAAATAATTTGTTGGTTTTAGTTTGGTAACACTGTGTAAATGGCGATATTAGTGGATGTTTGTGTTATGTGTGAAACTTACCACAGGTTGCATAGGTTGATCTTGCCAAAAAATTATTGCATATGGATTCCTCCAAGCCTCGAAGAAAATGTGTTACTAGTGCAAGTAGATGATGTGGCCTTGGAATTGATGTTTGTTATGCATTCTCCCTCCATCTGTTGGGCAATAAAGTAGGTAATTGGAGAGGAAATTCTTTGCCCATCTTTGAAGCACTTCCTTCACCCCTCAAACATAGTGTCAATCTTTCTTTCCAATGCTTTAGATATCATGCAATCACCCCAACTCTTGCTATCATTAGCCACCAAGGTTATCAAGCATTATTTCTTTGTTGATAATAAGCTTACAATTGTCATGCAACATTATGACTTATGGGCAAGGAAGCCTTTAGTGGATGACTTGTTCTCACATTCCCAACTATTGCAAAAACATGCAGTTATGGTTACATATGAGGTGCTTAAAAGAACCATTGAAAAAAAAGCTCCTCACATATGAAGTCTACACTACAGGTCATGGCTTGAACTCTTGGTTTTCAATTGGAAGATCGAGTTAGAAAAATTGGGTATGCCATTTTGGATTTTTTAAGGTTTTCAAATGTCTCATCCACCCAATGTTCACAATAATTGTCTTCAGATATGTTGATTGATGCAGTGTGGAATGTCTGGCATGATCAACAACACCAACCAGAATGCGAGCAGGGGGATGTAGGTTTCAAAACTAGTGCAACGTACAATAGGAGTTAGGTTGATCTCCAAAAAAGTTAGTTGATATATGTAGTGGTTGGGAATCAGTTGTGCCTTCATTGGGTGCTTTTGGTGGGAGCTCAGCCTTTGGTTTGGGATAGGAATTGCACACTTAGGCTACCATCACTACTGGTTACATTCTAGTTGTGGATGACAAGGTTCACATAATGCAAGTCATTCGGGACTATGCTGAAATGGAAGAATGAAAGTTTGAAGTTATGATTTTTGTATTTTGGCTCTTATTTATATGTTTGGAAGTAGTACATACATCATAATATAAACTAGCTACTTTTTTGCATGTACGAACTATAATTAGCATGTAATATTCGATGAATCAATTTTTTTGTATTGAGCGACAATTCTAGGTTTTCTTACTAATTCTTTCCCAGTTGAGCTTTTGAATTAGTTTTATTAATAAAATATTATAGTGGCTGGCCCACTTTTGCCTAAAAATAATAATAATATTTCAGGGTTGGTGAACCATAGGGGCTAGGGTTAAAATTTCTACAACCTACTCGAGCAATGGAAAATTGCCTATATAAAGAAGGCTTCTAGGGTTGTCCAGGAAATTTTTTTGGATGTTTATGGTGGCTTTGGCTTTGAAGAAAAATGTCCATGTAACTATGCATGTTATATTTCTAAAATTTGTAATTCCATACTTTTGGAGATAATAAGAAACTATTTTTTGTTCTTGCAACATGTTATTTCTCTATTTATGTTGTGCACTTGTGCTATTAAGGGGAATAACCTGTAGCATAAACTCCTTTTAAAATTAATAAAATGTATATACATTTATATCAAAAAACTTATAACTTATTTAACACAATTAAATAATGATATTCTAGAACATAAATAGATTTTAGGAGCTTTGAATTAAATAACATGACTTAGTTGGAAAATATTTTTATTTTTTATTTTATATAATTAGCCATCACAATCCTTGATAAGTTAGTTGAAATTTAAAATTGAAGGATAGACAAGATACTAATAAAAATCTCAATGATATACACACATGTATATGTATAACAGATGCATATAAAAATGCAAATACATAGGCATATATTTCACATCACTTATTCTGAATTAGAAATAGAAAATCAAAATATTAAATTATCTAATCATAAAAATATTAGTAGTTTTTGCAATTGACCTTGGAATTTCAACAATTAATTACTTGAAAATTTATGTTTTAATGTTAATGCTTAAGACTGATAGTAGCATTATGCTACCAATTTGATTAACCCCCGTATGTGATACTTGTAAGACTAAGTCTAGTTATGCTAATGAATTTAAGATAGTTAGTATATTTGTTAACATAGATAGTATTTTTAGAACTACTTGCTATACTTCTTATTTGAAGAGTTTTTAATATGGTTAGAGTGTTGTTAATGTGCTTCTGATTTACTGTTGCTGTCTACCTATCGGGCTAGTAGTAATAATGACACCACCCTAGTTTTTATTTATTTTTTAATAAAAAAAGGCACTTAGCTAGTTAACCTCCAAAACCTAATTAAAGAGACATGAGAGATACCAAGATTTTAATAGCATTTGATTTTTAGTCACCTAATTTAAATCATAACTTAGAAATAGTTGTATAAATTAGACAATAAAAAAATGTCTGTGTGTGTGTGTGTGTGTGTGCACGCACGCGTAAGTGTGTGTGTGTATCTATATATATTGTTGGACTTATCGTTAAACTTCCCCTTTGAGATTTGTGACATGGTTTAACCACCTCCTATGTTCTATAAATCTAGTGGTATTGTCAAGCATTGACAAGTTGATCTTTTGGTGCAACAACAACCTTGGCTTGTAACATGTGGTATTAGATCTTGGTAACACTTAGAGGAGATTGTTGAACTAATTTCCAATGTTCCCCTTCAAAATTCATATCATAGATTAACCACCTTGAAAGAAATGAAAAGATAGAGCAAGGAACGAGAAACAATCCAAGTAAGTTAAGTGTGAAACCATGTTACCATGAGATAAGCAAAATCCAAGAGCATACACCAAGATGGTTCAACAATGGAGACAAGGATTTATAAGGGGAAAGCAAAGAAAACCCCTTGTGAGTATTATGAATGAAGGAAAATTCCTAGAGAAGAGAGAGTGTGTGTGTGTGCTGGAGCAAAATAGCTCAATACAATAACATCAAAGTGATGTGTAAAGAAGAAAGAAGGAGGAGCATCTCTTTTAAAGAGATGAGAAAGGAGTTGCATGTGTCTGCATGTGTAACTCCCATTTCTATGAATGCCACATTCATAATAGGTGTGTGCAAAGTGTCACAATCCTCTTAAGGAGGATAAACTAAATTCCTTAATAAAGGAATTATAAAAATGAGTTGTCCTCACATGTGGAATAAAGGAAAAATAATGACATGTCCTTCACATGTGTACAATAGCAAAAACTACATTTAGGGATCCTTGGAATATCCCAATTAAATACATCCAAGGGAAGATTAACCTTTCTAACACCCCCCCTTAATCTTTACTTGGGGAGCTTACATCAAAGGGTTGTAAACCCAAATTTTTACAAAGAAATTGAAATCTCTCTTTAGAAAGTGGGTTTGTCAAAATATCAGCCACTTGATGTTCACCTTTACAATAAAGAAGAGTAACTTGCTTGTCTTCAACTTGTTCTCGAATGAAGTGATGTTGAAGTGAAATATGTTTGGCCCTTGCATGAAAAATTGGATTCTTTGCCAAGGCAATAACACTTTGATTGTCACAATGTAGAGGGGTAGGTGCTTGTTGAGGTAGACCCAAATCTTCAAGAAGTCTTCTAAGCCATAAGGCTTCCTTAGCTGCATTGGTACAACCTTTGTATTCAACTTCAGTTGAGCAAAGGGAAATAGAGTGTTCTTTTTTACTTTTCCAAGAAATTGCACCTGAACCAACAAAAAAAATAGCTACAAGTGGATTTCCCATCATTGGGATCTCCACCTAGATCGGAATCAGTATAGCCGTGTAAAATAAATTCAGAATTGGCACCATAAAATAATCCCATATTAATAGTTCCTTTAATGTACCTTAAGATTCTTTTAGCAACTTTAAAGTGAGTTTGTTGAGGTTTAGACATAAATCTAGAAACTAAACCAACACTATAAGCAATATCAGGTCTAGTAAGGGTTAAATAATTTAAACTTCCTACCAATTGCCTATACAAAGTTTCATCAACAAAAGGAGTATTCATATCAGCCATTAATTTAGTTCCTAATTCACATGGAATTGAAACATGGTTAGAATCATTCATCTTAAATTTTTCTAAAAGATCATGAGCATACTTGCTTTGAGAAAGAAAGATACCCTTAGGAGTTTGGCAAATTTGCATACCTAAGAAGTAATGTAAAATACCTAAATCAGTCATCTGAAATTTCTGTTTAAGTTGAAACTTAATATCAGAAATCAAAGCATCTGAACTAGAAGTGAGAATTAGATCATCCATATAAACAATAACAATGATAATATCATCTTCAGTATGTTTAATATACAAATTAGGATCATTCTTACTTCTAGAAAAGCCTTGAGACATAAAGAAAGAATTAATTTTAGAATACCATTCTCTAGGTGATTGTTTAAGAACATAAATAGATTTTTTCAATTTGCAAACCAGATTTTCACTACCTTTCTTAACAAATCCAGGAGGTTGAGCCATATAGATTTCTTCGTGTAAATCACCATTTAAGAAGGCACTTTTAACATCCATTTGATGAATAGGCCAATTCATTTTAGATGCTAAAGCAAGAACTAATTTGATAGTAGGCATTTTAGCAACAGGAGCAAAGGTTTCATTATAGTCTAATCCTTCAATTTGTGAAAAACCTCTAGCAACTAGTCTAGCCTTAAATTTACTAATTTCATTATTAGCATTCAATTTTGTTTTGTATAACCATTTACATGAAACTATATTCTTGCCATGAGGTAACTTGACTAAGTCCCAAGTTTGATTAGCAATTAAAGAGTCATATTCCTCTTGCATGGCCTTTTACCATTGAGGTTGAGAGTTAGCTTGATCAAAAGACTTAGGATCATTAGAATTCATAATAGTAGTCTTCAAAGAATAATTACAATAATTAATCCTTCTATGTTTAATTCCACCAAATCTAGAAATGTAATCATCACTTTCATTGATTAAGTTTTGAGCCCATTTAGGTTTACGTTTAGTTGTAATGGAATCATCACTAGAAGAAGAATCATTATCAATAAAAGCATCATTAGTAGCTACTTGAATATCATTATTAGTAGAAGCAGAAATAATGGGTGGTGCTTGAGTTATAGGGTTAAGAGGAGGAATAGGGTTAAGAGAAGGAGGTTGGTCCTCCACTAGCACAATTTTAGTGCCACTGAATTCTGCATCATGTGTAGTAGAATAGTCATGAACACCATTTTTTGCAATGCAAACATCTCTAGCAACTTGAACTTTGTTAGTAGTAGAATCATAAACATGATAACCCTTAGTGTTTTCATCATAACCAACGAAAATATAAGGAGAAGACTTAGCATCTAATTTATGCCTTTTCTGTTTAGGAGTATGAATTTAAGCAATAGATCCAAAAATCTATAAATGATGTAAATCAGGTTTCCTACCAGACCAAGCCTCTTCTGGAGTAATATCTTTGAGAGCTTTGGTAGGAGTCCTATTAAGAATATAAGTTACACAAAACATGGCTTCAGCCCAAAATTTATAATGCAGATTCTTAGCATGCAACATGCATCTAGCCATTTCAACAATGGTCCAATGCTTTCTTTCTGCCACACCATTTTGTTGTGGTGTATAAGGAATAGTAAGCTCATTTTTAATTCCACATGATTTCAGATAAGAATGAAAAGCATTATTCACATATTCCTTTCCATTATTAGTTCTGAGAATTTTAAGTTTAAAACTAGATTGCCTTTCAACATATAACTGAAATTCAATGAATATATTGAGAACTTGATCCTTGCTATGCAAAAAATAGATCCAAGTTCATCTAGAAAAATCATCAACAAAGGTAAGTGCATACCGAGAACCTTGGATGGAGTTATTCTCCATGGGGCCCAAAAGGTCACTATGGACAAGGAGCAACTTATGAGTTGCCCGCCATGATTTACCACTTGGAAAGGGCTCCCTATGCATCTTGCCACTCAGACAACTAGTACAAGCAATCTTAGAAGGAATAATGTGAGGCAAGCCATCAACCATATTGCTTTTTTGCATTAAAGAAATATAATCTGAATTTAAATGGCCAAGTCTTTCATGCCATATATTGAAATCAATGGAAGTATGTAAAGAATATCATGAACTAACAAATCCATGGAATTTAAATAAGTTGTCATTATCCATTTTAGCATGAGCAATCACTTGTTTTTTGAGGATCTATGACATAACATTTATCTTTATAGAATTCAACTTTATAGTCCTAACATAACTTTGAAATAGAAAGCAAATTAGTTTTCAAATCAGGTACATACAATACATCATGCAATTTACCATTAGGAATAGTGACATCACCTAAATCTTCAACTTTACAAGTCTGATTCTTAGCTAATTGAATATGAATGTTAGCAATATCAGGTTGCAGAGAATCAAAAATTTCCTTATGAAAAGTTACATGTTGTGATGCACCACTGTCAACAATCCACTCTAAAGGTCACCAACATTAAAGCTACAAGTAAAAGCATGACGAGAATTAGAACCTATAGAGTTCCCTTTTTTATGATTTGATTTTTGATTATGGTTACTATTGTTCATAGGTTTTTTATCATTTTTCTTTTTAAAACAGTTATTGACAACATGACCATCTTTGCCACAATAAGAACAATGAGGTTTGGAATTTGAATGATTCCTTTGATTATTATTATTACGATTGTTATTATGATGATTGTTATGGTTATTGTTATTACTGTTATATTTGGCATGAGATTTATTATTGAAATTATTAGAATTATTATTATAGTGTTTGTTATTATGATTATTATTATTATTATTTGAACGAAAATTTTTATTATTTGAATTTCGAGACATAAATGCATGTTCATTTGGTTTAAGACTACCAAACTGAATTAGCTTAGCTTCTTCCTCTCTTAATAGATTTTGAAAAATAACATAAGTTAATTGAGCAGTTAATGTAGGAATAGCAAGTTGAGCATGAATATTAGTTATAAACTGTTGAAACTGTCTAGGAAGACATTTTTTAAGAATAATATGAATTAGGCGAATGTCATCTAACTGAACACCTAAAGCAACAAGTTGACATTTAATAGAATCAAATTTTAACAAAAATTCATCCATGGTCTTAAAATCTGTATACTTGAGATCTTCGAGTTGATCTTGCAACTGCATTTTGAGAGATTTATCTGCACTGTCATATTTAGTTTGTAAAATTGACCAGGCATCATGGGCTTTAGAACAATGTGCAATTAAAACATATAAATTTGGAATAATGGAAATACCAATTAACCCTAAAGATTCTTCATTTTTAAGTTTCCAAGTATCTTTTTCATCTTGGGTAGCCGTTGAACCAAGTTCAATAGAAGGGTCAGTGGCTATCTCGAACAGGTGTTTAAAACGAAAAATAAATTAAATGTATATTTTCTAGGAATGATAATTAGTATGATTAAGTTTTATTTTTGGAATTAAGGTTGACATTTTTATGGAAAAACAATGTCCCCCCACACAGAAATATGAATTAAAAAAAACTAGAATTAATTAAAGTAAAACTTGCTGAGGGAACTAAGATTAAGTCTTTGAAAGAAATGATAAAGCCTTGCAAAGAGATGTTAGAAATAATGATTAATAATTATTAAGGTGAAATAGATTGATAGAATCCTGCAAGCAGAGTCATTAGAAATGATTATTAATCTATAACAAAAGAATAATGCAGAGGCATTTTATAATGATTAAATGATAATTATGTGTAAAAAAAAATGAATCTGACGAGCTATAATTAGGATTCCTAATAATTTGAAAAAAAAAACATATAAGTGTCAAGATTTGAAGTTATAAATTAATTTTATAACTTCATTATAGAAGCACTTAATTATAACTAATTAAAGATAAATGAACAAATTCCTAAATGAAGGAATTATAATGAAATCCAAACTTTGGACAAAACTTATGATCCTTATAAATGATTAATAATTTATGTAAATGTTTTAATTAAAAAACTTATTAAAAAAAAGATTTTAAAAAGACTCAAACAATCCTAACAACAATGATAACCAAAGCTAATGAATTAGACGTTGCTTAAGAGAAAAGACAAAACAAACTTTAAACTTTAGAATAAAACAAAACGATAAAAGCAATTATTGAACGCATGCAAAAAAAACTTAAAAATAAATAAAAGAAGGAAGCCGAATTTATACTAGTCTTTGATGCAGGCGACATAGCTAATGCAATGGTGGAGAAATTCGCTGAAAACTACTTCCAAATCTGCTTCCAAGCACCTGTGTGGGACCAAAGAGAAGCAGGTGCAACGAATAATTGCTTGAAATGCCCTATGATTAAAAGGAAGCACAAAGATGGGTTTGAGACAGTTGCAGGTAGCCATAGACGTAGCAAAGGATGATGCATGAGGGTTCAAGCAAAGGTAGTTGCAAGTAGTCGTAGCCGTGGATGATGCGTGAGGATTTTGGGGTTGCTAACTAAAAGGGAATACATCAAGGAGGCAGAATAGAGGAAAAACAAAATAAAAGAAGAAAAATGAAAGAAACGAGAGAAACGAAACTGTTAAAAGGATGACAGACTTAGCTGGGTATGGCAGATAGAGTTGCGATGAAATAAGGAGAAGACAAATAAATAATGCTACACACCACAACAAATATAAAAAATTGCAGATTGAACAGAAATGAATCCCGAACAATAATGCAAGGAAGGTCAAATACTCATTAAGAGGAATGCTTAATAAATAGAAAGCATAATGGAAAAGGAAAGATCAGACGAAATCAAGGAAACATGACAAAAAAATAGGGAGAGATGTTGCATGAAATAGCAAGTCTTAAAATACAAGGTAAGATTCTAATTTGAAAAACAAAGATACCAAAATTAAAATCTCATAGATTTATTAAAAAATAGATATATTTTAAGATATAAATTTAAAAAAAGATATAGGTGAAACTATTATATTTTAAAGTTAAAAAAGAAAATATATTAGATTTTTTTTTTTTTTTTAAATACTTTAAATTTCAAAAAAAATTGTAAGATTCCGCTTTACAAATTAGAGATATTAAAATCTCATATATAAAGAAATTTAAATTTTAAATTAGAGATATAAGAAATGTTTTAATTTTTTTTTAAACTAATCTATGGTTTTTTAACAAACACACTTAAATTATGATTTCCTTCAATAATATAAAGGAGAAATCATAAGAGTAATAAATATATATCTATATATATAAATAATTTTTAATAAAAAAATTGCACAATTTATAATAAATGAGTGCTATGAAGTAATGCTTCTTGTTTTGGTGGCACGCCTTCCAAAACAAGAGCAAAAAAAAATTGAAATTTTTTTAAAGGAAAACCCTTTGGCGGCAAGCCTTCCAAAGAGGGTTAGTAAACAATGATAAAAAATGATATAATAAAACCTGCACACAAAAGATGTTAAAATGAGTAAACAACCACAACACAAACTTCTTCTCTCAATAACGTCTCCAAATAAGGTGTGCTCCAACGAATGGCAACCTTCAACACAAAACTTAAAACAAAGATTAGTAACCAAGCTCTGATACCATGAAAGAAACGAAAAGATAGAGCAAGGAACGAGAAACAATCCAAGTAAGTTAAGTGTGAAACAATGTTACCATGAGATAAGTAAAATCCAAGAGCATACACCAAGATGGTTCAACAATGGAGACAAGAATTTATAAGGGGAAAGCAAAGAAAACCCCTTGTGAGTATTATGAATGAAGGCAAATGCCTAGAGAAGAGAGAGAGTGTGTGTTGGAGCAAAATAGCTCAATATAATAACATCAAAGTGATGTGTAAAGAAGAAAGAAGGAGGAGCATCTCTTTGAAAGAGATGAGAAAGGAGTTGCATGTGTCTACATGTGTAACTCCCATTTCTATGAATGCCACATTCATAATAGGTGTGTGCAAAGTGTCACAATCCTCTTAAGGAGGATAAACTAAATTCCTTAATAAAGGAATTATAAAAATGAATTGTCCTCACATGTGGAATAAAGGAAAAATAATGACATGTCCTTCACATGTGTACAATAGGACAAACTACATTTAGGGATCCTTGGAATATCCCAATTAAATACATCCAAGGGAAGATTAACCTTTCTAACATCCTGTGTTCTATAATCTAGTGGTTGTACTAACCATTAACATGTTGATCTTTTGGTGCAGCAACCACCCTAGCTTGCAACATATATCTATGTGTATGTGTATATATGTATAGATATATGTATGTGTATATACATATACACATACAAATACATATACATATACATACATACACATATATATGAATATACAAGTCTATATGTGTGTGTGTGTGTGTGTGTGTGTGTGTGTGTGTGTGTGTGTGTGTGTGTGTGTGTGTGTGTGTGTGTGTGTGTGCATGCGTGCACATCAATGAGAGACTAGAGATAAACATTAAGATATTTATAATTACATGTGTTAAACTCATAGACATGTGGTCGATCCTTGAATTATAAGACTAATGTGTAAGGCTAATAAAATAATAATAATTCAAGAATATACCTTTTAATATTTTCATGGTTCAAATAATTACATGTATTTACATAAACATTCAACTTAATATTATTATTTTATAATTTAATTCAAACAAATCACATTCATAACTAGCTTTATATTTAATTAGTATTTTTTTTTAAACTATAATTTTAATTTGAATATAAAATATTTCCATTTAAATGAATGACAAGTTTGGATGTAGACAAAAGTATATCTAGTTAAAGAAAAGCCAAATAGTAATTTTAATTTAGACAACTTGTCTTATTTTTCAAATGTTATATATTAAAATATTAGGTAGTTGACCATCAAAACCTTTCAATCACTTAGTTGACCTTTAGAACTAAAATAATATATATGAAAACATATCAATAATTTGTTAATGATATTTAAAAATTGAATTACATTGCATATTCTACTTTAGAAAAAATAAATTTAAATTTAAATCAACTAACATAAAAATGTGAATTATTTTTTACTACTAGAATCCTTTTTAATTGACCATTAAAATCTAACAATTAATTAATTGATCCTCAAACCATAATCAAAGAGATATGAAATAATGTTAAGATTTTTATAACATTTGATCTTTGAATCATATAACTTATTTTAATCTAGAAGTAAAATGTTTATCACATAGATTATTATTTGTTTAAAAGATACTTTGTAAACTTCTAATGTCATCCTCATTTTTGTGTTTTAATAATATTTCAATTTTTCTTATATTATATAAGGGTATACTTTTTGTAATCATGAAAATTGCACATCTTAAATATTTTTGTGATTTTAGATTTATTTTGAATTAATAGATAATACACAATGTGAGATTTTACATGTCCCCCTTGCACTCTTCTATATAGATGAGTTTTGACTATTAAATTATTTTCATTTCCACTCTAAGTCAAGTTAATAGTTGCACAAATGACCTCGGGGGTAGATGTGCAATTTCAACAATCGCCCTCATACTTTTAAATTCCAAACAAAAATTTGAAGTGAACTTATTCTTTTAACTTATCCATTGTGTGTTAGTGTGACACGTGGAACATTTCATTTGTGACTCTTTGAGTCATACTTAAGTGGATTAGCCTAATTATTTGCCTCATATTTATTAAGTTGATAGGCTTCTTTATTGTGGCACACAATCGCCTGAAAATTATCACATGCCTGAAAATTGTTGGATGGATATTGCAGAAGACAAATAGATATCAGAATCAGAGAAGTCAAATGGATATGGGAGAAGTAATTTATAATATTACACAATAAACTTTACTAGCAATAGGAAATTATGGAAACTGGGGTTAGTGGATCCAACAGAAATCGGCTAAAATTAGTCCACACCCCCCTCAATGTGAATGCCTTGCGAGTAAGTAAAATGGATGCAAACCTGTACATAAAACTATTTCCATATTTTCCATGTTTTGTTGTGGTGCATGCAGTAACAATTTTTTGATAAGTGTCCTTATTTAAGCTTTTGGATCAGATTTATCAATTCTATTACCTATATTGAGCTTTACATTAACAATAAATGGTTGAAATGTTGCTTGCTTCTTTACCCTAACCAAGATATCTATGCTAGTTTTTTAGATAAGTCAGGTAGGCCTTCTACTGAGTTGATACCCTGCATGAATTTACATGGTTATTATATCAAATAGTTTCTATTATTTTACCATTTTAATTGCCATTGTTCTCAGTATATGCATTATTTACTTGTTCTTAAAATTGAAGGAAGGGGGTGCGGGATATTGGTGGTGGTTCTTGGGAAGTGGCTGGAGAGTGGAAAATAGGAAGAAATATTGAAGGAAGTTTAGCATCCTTTGAAATTACTAGGTTCTCACACTTTGAATTTCTCTTTCTCTTTATGAATGGTAACATTTCCATTTCTTTTGTTAGCCTGAATTGTTTGAATCTTTGAAGGTTGTATTCAATGTACTTCTTTGTTGTGAGTAATCTTGGTGTATAAATATTTAAGACTATGATTTTATGTTTATATCCTTGCTTAGAAGGGAGTCGTGAAGTCTTTACATTCAAATCACTTTGATTCCAAATGATGATTACTTATATGATAGTTTTTCTTTCTTCATTTATTTTCTAGATAGATTCATTTCTATTATTGGTATATTTATTCAAAGGGCAATTTTTTTCCTTCTTTCCATTATTAGATATCACCAATTTTTCTCCTTGTTCCTTTAGTATGGTTTTATTACATTCACTTTCTTTACTCAAATTTTCATGTATTTGACTTTTGGTTTTCTCCTTTGGTATAATTTCTTTGGTTGTGCCTACATATGATCTAAATCTTTCAGTCTTCCATCATCCAATGTTTGAGGAAATTTATTTTTTTAATTCCTTTTAATTTGTTTTGAATTGGAATTTATGGGAAAAAAAAATTCGCATTGATTGTATGTTTGATGTAAATTGGTATCATCTTGAAGCATATCCAAGCCTTCAAAGGAATTAAAACATCTGATTGAAAAGGATTCATTTTGCAATATTCTAGTTTTGACAAGATGAGGATCTCTAATCATAGTGTCCTCTATATTGAGTAAATAGTTATAGAGAAAGCAGGTAAAACAACACAATACAACTGGTAAAAAAAGACAGAGACACAATTTGTGAGTGCATCATCATTTCCTTATTTATTTTCTCTATTTAAGTTATGTGGTAGAAGTTAGTGAAAACATTTCATTTAAGAAAGCAAAGGAGAATTATTAGAGCTCGAGTTTCTACATTGGGAGCTCTAGGTATATTTGAACATTACTAGTTGATCAAAAATGAAAACTTTAAACTGTTATGTATATCCTTTTCAAACTAAAACTTGAACTAGTTGAACTAAAACTGAAACTGAAACTTTTAGTTGTATATTTTTCATACTTCAACACTTAGACTTCAAAACTGAAATTATACGTAAACCTAAATATAAGCAAACTTCAAAACTAAAATTATACGTAAACCTAAATATAGGGTAAAACTGAAAAATTGAAACTTATTATGTTTTCAAAACATGTATCTTTCATCTATGCTTAAGTAGTATGCCTTTGATTGTCTTTGTGAGCAGTATGTTGTTCTTGTTTAGAGAGTTTAAGGGGATCTATTTCAGCATTTGTTAAATAGAACGAATGTTGTATCAATGTGATTTTTAGTTTATTATTAAACTAGAATCATATTGCTCTAAGTGACTAAAAGTAGTATGTTTTGTGGTTATTATAGCACCTTGTTATCTTAGATATTATTGTTGTAGTGTTCTCAGTAAAGTCATATCCTCCCACTGGGGGGAAAGGGTTCAATGGGACCTGCACAATGAGTTCTTTAGTGTTACCATTCTTGTAAGCTTCTAGGAGTAAGCCTAAGTCTAGGGGGGGTGGATGTAGTGTTTGCCCCTAGTTTTCATTTTTGCTATCATTGCCGAACTCTTTTAGGCCAGTTTTATGTTTGATGATTATTAGTATTGTTTTGAGATTATTAAAGATTGTTTCAGATTCGGTTTATTATATGATGAGATTACTTGGTACTCTATATTTCATGTATGCATAATGATTATTCAGTGATTTCAATTATTGATGATGATTAGTTAGATGGATTATTATGTTTCTTCTTATGGATACTTACCCCATACTGCATATGTATGGTGTGTGTGTTTGTTTTCTTTATGTATCACGTTTCTGATGTGGTTAAGGAAGGGAGTCGTAGTCACCTGCTAGTCGAGATCTATACGATGCACCACTTCTTGTCATTGCATGTTTAGCTTAGAATATTGTGTTTGTGCATGCGTGGATTTTATGCAAGTTGTAGGTACTAGGTATCAACTTCCCTAAATTGCTAGGATGAGCGTACCCTATCGCATTATCTCAATGGTAAGAGAGGGGAGATAAATTCTTAAGTCCAAATCCTAAACCTTTAAGCCATTTGTCCTAGAAAATTAGGACAAGTATCTAAGTTGTGTACCCTCTAAATGCATCGGATGACATTAATTCATGATTATAACCCTTTAGTTTGATTTTGTATGTGTTTTTCTATTATGGGTTTTTGTATTTTGTTCTATGAGTCTTTGGTGATTTTTCTATTAATTAAGTCAAATTAAAAGATTAAATTAATGATTTAATTTAATGGAAATTATTATAATATTTTAATATTTAATTAATTGGGAAATAATTAAATAAAAAGAATTAAATTTGAAGATAAAAATTATAAGAATAAATTTAGAATGCGATAATATTTATTTAATTTAATAATAATATACTTAGAGTTCATTTTTAAATAAATGCTAAATAATATTATTATTTAAGTTAATAAATATTTTATCAATTAAAAGTTTGAAAATAAATTTAGAAGTGAAAATATATTATTTTTAAAAAAGTTTTAAGTTTGCATGATGTATGCATGAGTTGAAAATACAAGAAATTAATTAAAATGAGAAAAAAAGTGAATTTAATAAAGATATTTTAATTGCATAAAGTGTGTGCATGAGGTTGAATTTAATAAATTAAATAAAAGAGGAGTCAGGTGAAAATTAAATAAAGTTATTTAATAATTTAATAAACGTGCATGGGAAAGATAAAGGAAATATTAAGAAAAGTTAAATTAGAGTTGAGGTTTGGTGAGTAAAGAGTTCTCTTAGGTGAACGCACAATTAGTGCCTGATTTAAGGAAAGAACTCCATATCACAATTTGGGGGTTCATTCTCAAAGGACGACGAATTATGGAGAAGGAAGGAATTTTCAGAAAGGAGAAATTTCTGAGAGGAGGAATTTTTCTCTACAATTTTCTAGGGCGTGGCGATTAGCATCAATATCCAAGTAGACACTTGTGATTTTCTCATATTTTAAATATGATATTTTCTTTCTTGTCTTCTTCATGTCTATGAAATGATTATTTGAATGATTATCTGTGTCGAATATTTCAATATAGTGAATTTCTACTATGCATGTTAAATCTTCTGAATACATAAGGATTGAAACATCTTAGAATTCTCGTCTAATAATTTCGTAAATTAAGATTAAGAAATTAAATTTGGGTAGGGTTTTGAAAGAGAAGAAAATTCTAAAATGGGAAATTCGAATGGTTGATAGTAATTTTTCTATCAGACTATATTATATATATATATATAATTTTGTTTGGGGGTTATTATTTTATATAATTTATATAAAATATATATATATATATATATATATATATATATATTGATGAAATCTTGTTTTATAAATTTTTTAATAAAAAATAGTAATAAGATATTTGGGGGGAGGCAGGGCCACCACCACCCGCCTTCAAACCCTTGGTCGACGCCAACGGTAGCTGTAGCTGCTGTCGCAAGTACTGCGATAGCCGTCGCAGGCCCTCTGATGGTAGGCAGGGGCCGCATGACCCTCTACTTTAAAGGCCGCAGGTGGGTTATTTTAATTATGTTTTTTTTTTAAATATTATTAAAGTTTTAAAAATATGTTATAATATTTGTATTTTAACATAGTTATTATTTAATATTAAATTTCTTGTATGATATAAAGTTTGGTTATTAATATATTAACTAATATTAATTTTTTTAGTGAATGTTATTAATATATTTAATATTAATAAGTTTTTATTTTATAAAATGTTAATAAATAATTATTAGTTATTATATTATTAATTAAACTAATAATTGTTTAGTAATAATTTGAATTATATTTAACTAAACTATTATTATGATAATATTTAATTAAGTCTTAATTAAGTTATTATTATAATGATTTGGGATCGTAAATGGAAAATTATATACTTCATTAATTAAATTAATTAAATGTGATTTAATTAGGATTAACTAATAAGAGAAGTTGTTTAATTAAGTTTTAAAGTTACTAAATTATTATAATACTGATTTTATTAAGATCGTAGATTATTTTCTTTGGAAATCAACAAGCATTATTTTAATAATTAAGATAAATAATTATCTTTGGATTATTTTAGAAAATTGACCTAAATCAAATAGGGGTAACTTTGTGAAATTATTTAAAAACAAGAATGGGTTAATTGTAAAGGTGAACTATAAGACTATTTACTTGAAACATACACTGAAACGAAAAATTGAAAACCTTATATTTAACCCAACCATGTGATTTCGAAAACAAACCAAAACATGAAACTCACATCTTGTTTTCTGTGTGATGTTTATGATTAGGGTTTTGGGTTGACCTAGCTTGGCCAATCTTAGGATGTTACAAGAGGCTCAAGGGTTATGTGTTTGTGATGTTATGCTGATATTTTGATCTCGATCTTTTAACCCAACCATGGTAATGTGCCTGGTGTGCTCTATGAGATGTTTTGATGCATTGATTATTATTAATTTCCAATGTTCTCTTGTAAAACTGAGGTGAAATATATGATATTCTTGACTTAACCTTTTTTGAATCCTCGATCAGTTATATTTGAATTGCTTTTCAGTCGCTTTGATAGGACTAAGGTGTTTATTTTCTTGTTCTTGGAGATGTCATGTTGTGACATGTTTGACTTAACCATGATGAGTCTTCGATCAATATTACTTTTGGGATGCTTTCCAGTTGCTCGCAGAGAATTGATGTGTTATCATGATTATCTTTTGATGCTTTCTAGTCAATTGTATAGAACTGAGGTGATACACTATGATTCTTTGATTTGTGCTTTTATGAGCCTAAGGTAGGTTATCTACATGTAGTGTCGGGAGTGGCTTGCAATGGGGGTTGGGGCCCTAAGTGGTTCCTAGGGAAACCCATTGTAAGTTGTTTAATAATTGAAAATATTACACTAAATGGGGATTAAAATGAACCTAATAAGAATCTTTGTATGTTCTCACCCATGCCTTGAGTGCTAGTATAGACTAGGGTGGGAGTAGAGAGAATGCTTGGTTGCAACCTTGCATTCTGTAGTATGTCTTGTTAGTACGAGAGGATACTAGTGGCCACATATGGATCACTAGGGCCCCGGGGTCCTGAGTGACTGCCAGGGTAACTCTAGCGTGATTCATTTGATAACACTTGCCTATTTACATAGTAGGTTTCCTATGTGTCTTGTGTGCCTCTAGGTCTAGATGTCGATCTATTTTGGAACCTTTGAGTTAGTTTTCTTTTAGGATTTCTTGGACTTAGAGAGTACTTTTGATGTTTGGATTGATATCATGTTTGTGACTTGAGACTGTCTCCTCAGTGTGGTGGGAGTGAGCCATTTAGGTTCCACGTGGTCGGGTGGTAGTGTTTTTTACTCTTACCATTGAGATCCATTTGTAGTCAGCATGGCTAGAGCATTCTTTGTCTGCATTTCCTTTCATTATATCTATGTATCTCTTATGATGGATGGATATATCATGTATGACAGATGGTTTCGTTTATTTTATTGTACTTTGTATCATGGATCCAAAAGGGATGTTGTGTAGTGCCTACCCTCGTTCACATCTTTTCTAGACTTATTGTTGTTGTTATTATCAGACTTTGATGGACTAGTTTTATGTTGATGGATTAGTGGTATTGTTTTGAGACTATCAGACATTATGTTATGGATTCAGTGGTTATATGATGAGATCATTTAGATTTTACATTTCATGCATACATGATGATCATTATACTGTTTTCAGTTATCATTGATGATTAGATGGATGGTTTATTATCTTATGTGTTTTATTATGGATACTTACCCCATACTTGCATGTGTATGGTGTGTGTGTTTTCTTATTGTATGGCATTTCTGATGTGGTTAAGGAAGGGAGTCGTAGTCACCTGCTTAGTCGGGATCTACAAAATGCACCACTTCCTACCATTGTCTGTTTAGCTTAGCATTATATATATTGTATGTACATGTATAGTTTTTCTGCAAGTTGCAGGTACTGGGTATCGACTTCCCTGAATTGCCAGGATGAGCGTACCCTATTATACTATCTCAATGATAAGAGAAGGGAGATAAATTCTCAAGTCCAAATCCCAAACCTTTAAGCCAATTGTCCTAGTGAAATAGGACAAGTATCTGAATATTTTACCCGCCAAATGTGTTGGATGACATAATTCATGATTTTTAACCCTTTAGACTGATTTTGAGTGATTTGCTCTATGATGGGTTTTCATATTTTATCTTGGAAGTCTATTCTGAATTTTCTATTAATTAAGTCTTAATAAATAGATTTAATTAATAAATTAATTATTTGAGAAAATTAATATAAAATATCATGTTATTTGATATTTTGATTGTAATTAATTAAATGTGAATTATTGAGGAAAAATGAATTAAATAAAAGAAAATTAGAAATTAAAATTAATAATAATAATAAAGTAATAAATAAATAATAATAATAAAAGTTATAAAAGTTAAAATGAAAGTTATAAATATTTAGATAGAAATTATATAAAAAGTGAATTGGAGTTATAAGCTTGCATGGGAGTTAGCGCACTTCTCTATTTCTCAAGTGTCAACAACACGGGGGTTAGTACATCAATTAAGCACATGGTGTCTACAACCCTATGGCTTATCTTGAAGGTTAAAAAAGACCCATGCTTAGTTGGTGACACCTTCCAACTATTTCTAGAAGCATTCTAGATGTTTTCTGAAAGCTCTTTATATTCAGGCATTCATAGAAGCTTAGACATAGCGTTGGGAGAGCAATTGGAGCATTGGAGGACTCGAGAATTCTAAAGAAGGGAGGAGCTTGCTCTGCGGATTTTTTGAGGAAGAGCGATTTAGCATCAGAATCCAAGTAGATTCTTGTGATTTTATTTATACTATTTTCGCATCATGCATTCCCTGTCTTCTTCATGTCTTCCATATGTCTTCTAAGAAGTTTCATATTTATATGCATTCTCAATGTAGGTAGATTAATTTTATTGGAGAATCTTATATGCATTCTATAATGCAAATATATTATTCTTAATTGTAGATATAATCTTTTTGGAAAAAAAAAAAAAGAGACATACATGGTTATATGTTCAGATCTGCATGCATACATATATATACATATATATATACATATATATATACATATATATATATATATACATATATATATATATGTATATATATATGTATATATATATATATGTATGTATGTATATATATATATATATGTATATATATATATATATATATGTATATATATATGTATATATATATGTATACATATATTATGAAACAATTATAAAATTCAAATTTATATATATATACATACATACATACATACATACATATATATATATATATATATATATATATATATATATATATATATATATATATATATACTGATACATATATATATATATATATACACCTATGTATATAATGCACCGAATTGAGCGATTGATGAAATCGCAGTGGAAAATTTATTAAATCGCATCGCAATTCATATCGCATGAAACAAGTATATATATTATATGTCATGGGAACAATTCGTACCCCACCGGCGGAAGGCAGAGACCTACCGTCGTAGGTTTGCGGCAACAGCGGTACCACGTACCTGTTGTCGGCGCAGTGCCTGCGACCGCAGGTACTGCGTATCGTAACAAGTGTTTTGAGGGTTATTAATGTTAATGTGACGCAAGGAAATTTTTTTTATGTTAAAACATCTATAAACAATCGATTTCTCATTGCTATATAATATGAAGTCAATCAAAATTGTTAAATCGATTTACATATGTATGTATGTATGTATGTATGTATGTATGTATGTATGTATGTATGTATGTATATATATATATATATATATATATATATATATATATATATATATATATATATATATATATGTAATATGTAAATATGTTATTTATAAATTTAAGTTATTTTTATTTGATAAATGATTTATATTGAAGGTTTATTTTCATAAGGTGACTCTTTAATAACTTTCAACTATTTAATAATTTAAATGTTTTAAATTATTAAATAAGGAATTGATAGTTGGGTGGGGGATGTATCAAACAAATGTTATTAATTGGAAAATGGATTTTTAGTTCTAATAAGGAAAACTTTTATTTGTCCAAAAAAAATATATGTGTTCCTCCATTCATTCTTCAGACTTGGAAACTTAAACTGAGATCTCTACATTTAAACTCAAGTCATAAAACTAAAACATGTGTTTGCATTGTGTATTCTTTATGCTATTGTTTTGGATTTTGGGTTGACTAGTGTTGACCAGTATAGGATGTCTACCAGAGGCTTGGGGGTTATGTGATTGTGGTGACATGGTGATGTTTTAATCTCGATCTTTATAAACCCAACCATGGTTATGTGATGGAATGCTCTATGTATTGGTTGTGATTACTGATTGTTATAGTTGAGATTCTTATGTATGAGACACTTGTCTTAACCATTATTTTTGGTCATCGATTAGTTATCCTTGGTTTATTTTCTAGTCGCCATGATGGGACTGAAATGTGGATTTATTTTTTATGATGTCATGTTGTGACATGTTTGACTCAACCATTTTTGGAGTCTTCGATTAGAATGATTGAGATACATATATTTTGGTTATTGAGAACCATTGGATATTTGATTATCAGTGATACTTCAGTTGCCAATAGAGAGCTGTTGTGTTCATGATTTTCTATGGATGTTAGCTCATGGAGATTTGATGTTTTTATGCATATTTAATGATTTTATGGATTATCTTTTGAGATTTTGAGATTTTTGAGTCCATGAGCATTAGGGTAGGATATCTACATGTAGTGACGGGAAGTGGCTTGCAATGGGGGTCGGGGCTCTAAGAGGTTGCCAGGGTAACTCATTGTAAGTTGGATTAATAAGTGATAACATTCACACCTAATACTAACTGAAAGAACCTAAAAAGATAAGTGTTTTGTTCTCGCCCATGCCTTGAGTGCTTGTACAGGCTAGGATGGGAGTAGTGAGACGCATGGTTGCGACCTTGCATTCCGTAGTATGCCTCGTCAGTATGAGAGGATACTAGTGGCCGCATGAAATCAGTATGGACCCGTGGAGTTTAGCTAACTGCCAGGGTAACTTGTACGTGATAATTGCGATGACACTTACCCGCTTGCATAGTAGGTTCCTACATGTCATTGTGTGCCTCTGGGATTAGATGTCAGATTTTGTGTTTGGAACCTTTGAGTTAGTATACTTTTAGGATTCTTGGACTTATAGAGATATGTGCTATGTGATTTTGATAGCCTGTTTGGGACTTGAGATTATCTCCTTAGCACGGTGGGAGTGGACCACTTAGGTACCACGCGGTCGGGTGGTAGTGTATTTTCCACTCTTATCATTTTGAGATTCATTGAGACATCGTGGCTGATGCGTCCTTCATAATGGTGGATATGTATCCTTTTTCATTGATGATTGGCATATGTTAGATGATGTTATCTTATGCTTTTATTTGCATGTTAGATTACTTCTATATATGATGTTGTATTTATTAGGAGTGACATTCCTACTATGTAATATCGATGATCTCTTTAGTGATTTGGAATGTTATGCACGGAGGGATGGCTAGGATCCACGATGGTCTAATGATGCTATTGACGGTTGGGAGGAACCGTGCACTTAGTTTATTATGTTTGATCTTTATGATGGATGTACATATTTTCTATGATCTTGTATAATGTGTATCAAGTGATTATCTCTACTTTGATGTATCATGGATTAAAATAGGATGATGTACCTTATTCTATGTATGTATATTCTTTTGAGCTTGTCATAGCCTATGACATGTATAGTGGATGATTAAGTATTTGAAATGTAATGTATAAACATTGGACTTATCATTATTATTTCATGTGGATGTTGTACTAGATGGATTCATGTATGTAATTCAACGTTAAAGGATCTTAAAGAATGTAATCTGTTATTTATGTTATGTTTAATTTTAGATGGACATTGCTATTGCTTCTGTTATTGTGCATAAGTTATATGTGGTGTTTACTTGCATTTTAAAAAAAATGTTACTAAAATTAGTGAAATTCTAGGTTAATTCTTTGGATTCCTTGACGGGGGCATTACATTTGGTATCAGAGCCCGAGTTTCTACATTGGGAGCTCTGGGTATTCTGGAACAACTAGGACTATGAACTATTAAGTGTAACTTTCCAAACTTGATCTAGGTGAATTGAAACAAGACTCAAACTGTTACTTGAATATTTTTCATACTTCAACACTTAGTTTCAAACTGGAAATTTTACTTAAAGCTAGACATAGAACTGAACTTAGTGCCTTGTACTGTTGTAGGATGGTATCTGGGACTAGGTCTTCTGTTAGAGGCTATGGTAAAGGTTGTGGTAGAGGTCGTGGTAGAGGCCGTGGACATGGCAGAACTATCAGTGTCCATGGGTCTGCCCATGAGGGATCGGCTCATGTAGAGAGCAGGGAAGAGCACTCTAGTAGGCAGCAGGAAGAGAGCCGTAGAGAGGACCAAGCTGAGTTTGAAGAGGTTGGTTTGAGGCAAATGATGCAAAATATTCTAGAACATCTACCTCCTGTTCAAGAATAGCCTAAAGTGCATCAGACAGAACAAGAGCATAGACCCAGATCTAGAAGTCCTCGGAAGGAATGTCAGAGGTCCATTATGTCCACTCAGATGAAGGATCTTTCAAGATCCAAGGTTAAGCCTTTCAATGGGCAAGGTTCTAGTTATGTGGCCGAGCAGTGGCTTATTTCTCTTGATAGGATTTTTGCCATGCAGGAGTTTGACAACAATGTTAAGGCAAGGTTTGCGATCACTAATCTAGAGAATTTTGGGGCCACTTGGTGGACGATAGAGGAGAAGAAGTTGGGAATTGATATGAGTAGTGTTACATGGAAGTTATTCCTAGAGAGTTTTCATGAATGATTCCTACCAGAGGAATGGTAACAACAAAGGGCTGATGAATTTCATAATCTCAGACAGTACACTTTGTTAGTGACTGAGTATGAGCATAAGTTTTATGAGCTTATGCCTTTTTCAGGATTCGATGAAAATTCAGCTCTGTTGACACAACATTTTATTAGGGGTTTGAATAACTGTATTATTGGGGGAGTTAAGGTATTTGAACCAAAAACCCTCAAGGATGCAGTGCATCGAGCTATCCTTGTTGAGAAAAATGTCAACCTTGGTCAAGGTGGTTTTGTAGGAGCGCCAGCGGCATCAGGATCTAAAAGCAACTACAATTCAGGTGGTAACAAGAAGTTTTCTTTCTCTAAGGGGAAACAGTATCAGCGGTAGTCTCAATAGACACAGCAACAGAAGGGCTCAAATTCTCAAGCTCAAGGCGGTGGCAAGGGTTCTAACACCAAGAACAATCGCAATGCTCAACGCAATAAACAAAATCAGACCAATCAGCCAGCTCAGAGTAGCCAGTCTTTTGTGAGCAGGAACAGTCGTCAGCAATCAAATGTACCACCTATGGGAAGAGGTTCTAGCAGAAATACAGAATGCTTTTCAAGTGGTCAGATTAGACATTATGTAGCTCAGTGTCCTCAATGAGCACCTCAGTTTTCAGGACCTAGACCTACCGTTTCAAAGCCTACAGTTGGTGATGCAGGTAGAGCTCATAGAGTTTTTGTAGTAGTTGATCAGCGCCAGGCGAATCATCAGGGAACAGTGGTTGACACCACAGGTGCTATTAGAGGTATATCCCTTTTAGTATTATTTGATTCAGGAGCTATAGATTCATTTATTTCACCATCTATAGTTTCTAAGTGTAAGTTGGATGTGGTGAAGCAAGATCGTGGTTGGCAAGTGGAACTAGCCTCAGGCATTAAGGTCTCCACAGATTTTGTAGTTCATAAGTGTGGGCTTAGTTTAGGAAGCTTCGATACGACAGTGGATCTTTGAGTCATACCCCTTGGTTCCTATGATGTGGTTTTAGGCATGGACTGGCTTGGATCTCATAGAGCCAGTATAGATTGCAGGAAGAAGATTATTAGGTGCCAAGATGACCAAGAGAATGATGAGCAGATAGTTGGGATACCGAGGCCTATATCTCTGCGGATGATTTTTGCTATGCAATTGAAGTGAAGTTTCCATAAGGGATGTCAGATATTTGTTGTTATGGTAAATGATCTTGATGAGGAAGATTCCATGAGGGAGACTTTAGATCACCTGATTTTGTAGGAGTATGCAGATGTTTTACCAAGTGAGATTCCAGGCATGCCTCCAAAGAGGGACATTGACTTCAATATTGATCTGATTCCTGGAGTAGAGCCTATCTCTAAAGATCCTTATCATATGATGACACAGGAATTAGGTGAGCTATGTCTTCAGCTAGAGGAACTTCTGGCCAAAGGGAGCATTCAACCTAGTGTATCACCATGGGGAACTCCAGTGCTCTTTGTGAAGAAGAAAGATAGTTCTTTGCTCCTTTGTATTGACTATAGACAGTTGAATAAGGTGACTATTAAGAACAGGTATCCTTTGCCTAGGATTGATGACTTATTCGATCAGATCAAGGGAGCTACAGTATTCTCCAAGATTGATCTTAAGTCAAGATACCACCAGCTTCGCATTAAGGAAGCAGATATTCACAAGACTACTTTTCGAACTCATTATGGGCATTATGAGTTCACAGTGGTACCTTTTGGATTGACTAATGCTCCATCGATTTTCATGAGTTTGATGAATGGTGTGTTTCGATCTTATCTGGATAAGTTTATACTCGTGTTTCTTGATGACATATTGATATATTCTAAGACTCAGAAGGAGCATGAGGAACACCTATGGTTGGTATTGCAGTGTTTAAGGGACAATCAACTTTATGCTAATGCAACTAAGTGCGAATTCTTCAAAACAGAGATTCATTATTTAGGGCATATTATTTCAGGTGATGGTATTTCAGTGGATCCTGTAAAGATTCAGGCGATAATAGATTGGCCGACACCGACTAATGTGTTAGAGATTCGTAGTTTCATGGGTTTAGCTAGTTATTATCGCAGATTTGTCCAGAACTTCTCTAGGATAGCACATCTTATTACTTCTCTTCAAAGGAAAGGAAAGAAGTTTGTATGGACAGAGAAATGTGAGGAAGCTTTTCAGAAGCTCAAGGAGCTTTTGACCAGTGCACCGATTCTAGCTGTACCTGATCCAGAAGGTGATTTCATGGTATGTACAGATGCTTCTCTTGAAGGGATTGGGGCAGTGTTAATGTAGAATGGATGGGTGATTGCGTATGAATCACGCAAGCTCAAGGATCATGAGTTAAATTATCCTACACATGATCTTGAATTAGCAGCAGTAGTTCATGCTTTGACAAGGTGCAGACATTTCTTGTTGGGGCACATATTTGAGCTACATAGCGATCATCGTAGTCTTTAGTACATTTTTATTCAGCCTAATTTGAATGCTCGCCAAAGGCGATTGATGGAGTTTCTATGTGAGTATGATTTTGAGGTTAAGGAAATTTAGGGTAAGGAGAATGTGGTGGCGGATGCTTTGAGTCGCAGGAGACATGTGTTATCATTGATGACTCTTAGTGTGGATTTGAGGAGTCATATTCTTCAGGCACTTACTACGGATTCCTGGTATCAGGAAGTGTGCGGAGAGATTGACTTAGGAAGATCTTTGGAAGGTAAGTTTGCAGGTTACGTTCAAGAGTCAAATGGTCTTTTGAGACATTTGGGGAGGATTTATGTGCCACTTTCAAATGAGCTTCGCACCTTGATACTAGCAGAAGCCCATCGTACACCTTATTCAGCACATCTAGGTGTTAAGAAGATGCATGCTGATTTGATACATTTGTTCTTTTGGTCTAGGATGAAATGAGATATTGTTGATTTTGTGGCTAGGTGCCTTGAGTGTCAAAGAGTTAAGGCAGAACATTAGCAACCGGCTGGACTTTTGCAACCAAATCTCATTCCTTCTTGGAAGTGGGATATCATCTCCATGGATTTTATTGTGGGATTACCTATGATAGCTCGACGTCGTGATGCTATCATGGTCACCGTTGATCGGTTGACTAAGGTGGCACATTTATCACTGATTAGGTCTTCCTACACAGCAGCTTTTGTAGCTAATGTCTTTATGCGTGATATTGTGAGGTTACATGGTATTCCTAGAAAGATCATTTCTGACAGGGATCTTGTATTCACATCTGCATTCTGGACATCGCTGCAGCATGAGCTTGGAACGCAGTTAAACTTCAGTTCGACATATCATCCAGAGATTGATGGTCAAACAGAGAGGGTGAATCAAGTTTTGGAGGATATGTTACGGATGTATGTGATGGATAGGCAGACACATTGGGAGGACTATCTCTACTTAGTGGAGTTTGCTTACAACAACAGGTATCATAGTTCTATTGGTATGACACCATTTCAGGCATTATATGGACGTCTTTGTCGTACACCATTGAGTTGGGACAGCCTTGAGGATTGCATCCTATTGGGTCCTGAGATGCTTCGTGATATGGAGCAACAGGTAGTGCGTATCCGTGAGCTTTTGACTACAGCACGGGATAGGCAGAAGAAGTATGCCGATGCTCATAGGACTGATAAGCAGTTTGTTGTGGGTGATAAGGTTTTCTTGAGAGTGCGACTGTGAAAGAGTCCGATCTGATATGGAAAGGGTTCTAAGCTAGCACCTTGCTTTGTAGGACCATTCAAGATTTTGGAGAGGATTGGCCCAGTTGCTTACCGTCTTGCTCTACCGCCCAGCCTAGCTCGCATTCATGATGTTTTCCATGTTTCAGTGCTTCGGCAGTATATTCCTGATATTGTACATGTCCTTGATTGGAATGTGTTGCAGGTAGAGGACGGGTAGCTGGCTTTGGAGCCGATTCATATTTTGGAGCAGTAGGAGTTGACCCTCAGGGGTTGAACCATCGAGCAGGTAAGGGTCCAATGGGACCCTACTGATGATTCCTCAGCTACTTGGGAGGATGCAGCTAGGGAGTTATATCCCTACTTGTTTGTAGGCTTCCAGGAGTAAGCCTAACCCAACGGGGGTTGGATGTAGTGCCTACCCTCATTCACATCTTTTCTAGGCTTATTGTTGTTGTTATTATCAGACTTTGATGGACTAGTATTATGTTGATGGATTAGTGGTATTGTTTTGAGACTATCAGACATTATGTTATGGATTCAGTGGTTATATGATGAGATCATTTAGATTTTAAATTTCATGCATACATGATGATCATTATACTATTTTCAGTTATCATTGATGATTAGATGGATGGTTTATTATCTTATGTGTTTCATTATGGATACTTACCCCATACTTGCATGTGTATGGTGTGTGTTTTTTCTTATTGTATGGTGTTTCTAATGTTGTTAAGGAAGGGAGTCGTAGTCACCTGCTTAGTTGGGATCTACACGATGCACCACTTCTTGCCATTGTTTGTTTAGCTTAGCATTATATATATTGTATGTACATGCATAGTTTTTCTGCAGGTTGCAGGTACCGGGTATCAACTTCCCTGAATTGCCAAGATGAGCGTACCCTATTATACTATCTCAATGATAAGAGAAGGGACATAAATTCTCAAGTCCAAATCCCAAACCTTTAAGCCAATTGTCCTAGTGAGGTAGGACAAGTATCTAGATATTTTACCTGCCGAATGTGTCGGATGACATAATTTGTGATTTTTAACCCTTTAGACTGATTTTGAGTGATTTGCTCTATGATGGGTTTTCATATTTTATCTTGGAAGTCTATGCTGAATTTTCTATTAATTAAGTCTTAATAAATAGATTTAATTAATAAATTAATTATTTGAGAAAATTAATATAAAATATCATGTTATTTGATATTTTGATTGTAATTAATTAAATGTGAATTATTGAGGAAAAATGAATTAAATAAAAGAAAATTAGAAATTAAAATTAATAATAATAATAAAATAATAATAAAGTAATAAATAAATAATAGTAATAAAAGTTATAAAAGTTAAAATGAAAGTTATAAATATTTAAATAGAAATTATATAAAAAGTGAATTGGAGTTATAAGCTTGCGTGGGAGTTAGCGCACTTCTTTATTTCTCAAGTGTCAACAACACGGGGGTTAGTGCATCAATTAAGAACATGGTGTCTACAACCCTATGGCTTATCTTGAAGGTTGGAAAAGACCCATGCTTAGTTGGTGACACCTTCCAGCTGTTTCTAGAAGCATTCTAGATGTTTCCTGAAAGCTCTTTATATTCAGGCATTCATAGAAGCTTAGACATAGCGTTGGGAGAGCAATTGGAGCATTGGAGGACTCGAGAATTTTGAAGAAGGGAGGAGCTTGCTCTGCGGATTTTTTGAAGAAGAGCGATTTAGCATCAGAATCTGGGTAGATTCTTGTGATTTTATTTATGCTATTTTCGCATCATGCATTCCCTGTCTTCTTCGTGTCTTCTATATGTCTTTTGAGAAGTTTCATATTTATATGCATTCTCAATGTGGGTAGATTAATTTTATTGGAGAATCTTATATGCATTCTATAATGCAAATATTTTATTCTTAATTGTAGATGTAATCTTTTTGGAAAAAAGAAGAAGAGACATACATGGTTGTATGTTAAGATTTGCATACACATACATACATACATACATACATACATACACACACACATACATACATGCATACATACATACATACATACATACATACATACATACATACATACATACATACATACATACATACATACATACATACATACATATATATATATATATATATATATATATATATATATATATATATATATATATATATATATATATATATATATATGTATGTATACATATATTATGAATCAATTATAAAATTTGAATTTATATATATATATATACATACATACATACATACATACATACATACATACATACATACATATATACTGATACATATATATATACCTATGTATATAATGCACCGAATTGAGCGATTGATAAAATCGTAGTGGAAAATTTATTAAATCGCATCGTGATTCATATCGCATAAAACAAGTATATATATTATATGTTGTGGGCATGATTCGTACCCTGCACCGGCGGAAGGCAGAGACCTGTCGTCACAGGTCTGCAGTGACAGGGGTACTACGTACCCGCTGTCGACGCAGTGCCTGCGACCGCGGGTACTGCGTATCTCAGCAAGTGTTTTGGAGGTTATTAATGTTAATGTGACGCAAGGAAAATTTTTTTATGTTAAAACATTTATAAACAATCGATTTCTCATTGCTATATAATATGAAGTCAATCGAAATTGTTAAATCAAATTACATATATATGTATGTATATGTATATATATGTGTGTGTGTGTGTGTGTGTGTGTGTGTGTGTGTAATATGTAAATATGTTACTTATAAATTTAAGTTATTTTTATTTGATAAATGATTTATATTGAAGGTTTATTTTCATAAGGTGACTCTTTAATAACTTTCAACTATTTAATAATTTAAATGTTTTAAATTATTAAATAAGGAATTGATAGTTGGGTGGGGGATGTATCAAACAAATGTTATTAATTGGAAAATGGATTTTTAGTTCTAATAAGGAAAACTTTTATTTGTCCAAAAACAATATATGTATTCCTCCATTCATTCTTCAGACTTGGAAACTTAAACTGAGATCTCTACATTTAAACTCAAGTCGTAAAACCAAAACATGTGTTTGCATTGTGTATTCTTTATGCTATTGTTTTGAGTTTTAGGTCAACTAGTGTTGACCAGTATAGGACGTCTACCAGAGGCTTGGGGGTTATGTGATTGTGGTGACATGGTTATGTTTTAATCTCAATCTTTATAAACCCAACCATGGTTATGTGATGGAATGCTCTATGTATTGGTTGTGATTACTGATTGTTATAGTTGAGATTCTTATGTATGAGACACTTGACTTAACCATTATTTTTGGTCATCGATTAGTTATCCTTGGTTTATTTTCTAGTCGCCATGATGGGACTGAAATGTGGATTTATTTTTGATGATGTCATGTTGTGACATGTTTGACTCAACCATTTTTGGAGTCTTCAATTAGAATGATTGAGATATATATATTTTGGTTATTGAGAACCATTGGATATTTGATTATCAGTGATACTTCAATTACCAATAGAGAGCTATTATGTTCATGATTTTCTATGGATGTTAGCTCATGGAGATTTGATGCTTTTATGCATATTTGATGATTTTATGGATTATCTTTTGAGATTTTGAGATTTTTGAGTCCATGAGCATTAGGGTAGGATATTTGCATGTAGTGATGGGAAGTGGCTTGCAATGGGAGGCGGGGCTCTAAGAGGCTGCTAGGGTAACTCATTGTAAGTTGGATTAATAAGTGATAACATTCACACCTAATACTAACTGAAAGAACCTAAAAAGATAAGTGTTTTGTTCTCGCCCATGCCTTGAGTGCTTGTATAGGCTAGGATGGGAGTAGTGAGACGCATGGTTGCGACCTTGCATTCCGTAGTATGCCTCATCAGTATGAGAGGATACTAGTGGCCGCATGAAATTAGTATGGACCCATGGAGTTTAGCTAACTGCCAGGGTAACTTGTACGTGATAATTGCGATGACACTTTTTCGCTTGCATAGTAGGTTCCTACATGTCATTGTGTGCCTCTGGGATTAGATGTCAGATTTTGTGTTTGGAACCTTTGAGTTAGTATACTTTTAGGATTCTTGGACTTATAGAGATATGTGCTATGTGATTTTGATAGCCTGTTTGGGACTTGAGATTATCTCCTTAGCACGGTGGGAGTGGACCACTTAGGTACCACGCGGTCGGGTGGTAGTGTATTTTCCACTCTTATCATTTTGAGATTAATTAAGACATTGTGGCTGATGCGTCCTTCATAATGGTGGATATGTATCCTTTTTCATTGATGATTGGCATATGTTAGATGATGTTATCTTATGCTTTTATTTGCATGTTAGATTACTTCTATATATGATGTTGTATTTATTAGGAGTGACATTCCTACTATGTAATATCGATGATCTCTTTAGTGATTTGGAATGTTATGCACGGAGGGATGGCTAGGATCCACGATGGTCTAATGATGCTATTGACGGTTGGGAGGAACCGTGCACTTAGTTTATTATGTTTGATCTTTATGATGGATGTACATATTTTCTATGATCTTGTATAATGTGTATCAAGTGATTATCTCTACTTTGATGTATCATGGATTAGAATAGGATGATGTACCTTATTCTATGTATGTATATTCTTTTGAGCTTGTCATAGCCTATGACATGTACAGTGGATGATTAAGTATTTGAAATGTAATGTATAAACATTGGACTTATCATTATTATTTCATGTGGATGTTGTAATAGATGGATTCATGTATGCAATTCAACGTTAAAGGATCTTAAAGAATGTAATCTGTTATTTATGTTATGTTTAATTTTAGATGGACATTGCTATTGCTTCTGTTATTGTGCATAAGTTATATGTGGTGTTTACTTGCATTTAAAAAAAAATGTTACTAAAATTAGTGAAATTCTAGGTTAATTCTTTGGATTCCTTGACGGGGCATTACATGTTGTAATCCTATTTTTATAAATGTATATTCTTTTAGCCTTTCATACATTGTGACATGTACAGTGGATGATTGAGCATTCCGAATTTCATTTGCCAAGAGGCATTCAGAACAAATGTATGTTATTTAAATGGACATTGGACCTTTTAATTATTCTTTCATGTGGATGTGGTAATCATTAGACTTAGTATTAATTACATTTAAATGTGACTCAACATCATGGGATCTTTAAGGAATGTAATCTGTTGTGTATGCTTCTAGTTGATTGTATGTTGTTGCTTTCACTACTATGTGTTTGATGTGTATGTTATTCTTCTTGTTTAAAAAAAAATAAATGTTTGGAAAACTTAGTAAAACTTTAGGTTAATTCTTTTGGATCCCTTGGCAGGGAGTTACAAGAATGCCCAATAAATATTTAAAATTATATCCATACCTTGTTCTTTGAGAATTATAGAGAGAAACAACAAAGATTAATTGTTTTAGAATTTAGTGTTTTGTTTTTTTGTATGGTTTATTAATATGTGCTTTGAAATTCTTTGATTTATAGTTTGTTCCTAGCATATCTAGCACAACATAGGAAAATATGTAAAGGAAGGAGAAGGAAAGGTATGGAAATTTATTGTGACATGTTATGTCCTTCCTATAATTCAATCTATCATTCCACAAACTAAATAGTTAGTTGTAAGAGATTGAGATTGTCATCTAAATATTATTTCTCGCAACCAAATTATAGTCATGTTTTCTCCTCATACTATTTTTGACAAATTTTATATTTAGGGTATTGTGAAAGTTTTAGATTATTGAAAAAGACTCTAAAATATCAAGATAATACAATAGGTAAAAAAGGGTAGGAAAAACTATACTAAATATACTAAAAAATAAGTAAATCTTTATTGAATTTTAAGAAACAACCAGAGTAGACAAAATTAGAAATACACTATTTAAAACTAAATAATTTAATAAATCTTCATGAAAACTATAACTCTTACCATATGAAAATTACCTATCCATATTATTCTCTCATAACAATAATCTATTTTTTTCTTGATTATTTATTTATCTATCATGTTCATACTATTTTTGACAATATTAATATTTAAGTTATTGCTAAACATTTAGGTTATTGAAAAAGGTTCTAAATATTAAGATAATACTAATAGGTAAAAAGGTTAGGAAAACGTATACAAAATATATGAAAATATTAAATATTAAAATTTTGAAATTGCTACAAAACAATATTTTTATCTACAAAACTACCACTGCCCACTACCAATTATGAAGTCAAAGATATATATATATATATATATATATATATATATATATATATATATATATATATATATATATATATATATATATATATATATATATATAGAGAGAGAGAGAGAGAGAGAGAGAGAGAGAGTCTTTTAACATTAGAATTAGGTTATAAGTAATTTTTTAAGATTAGAAATATAAAATAAATAATTGGAACAATAAGATACTATACAGATTAGGCTATTCAACCAATACTCCTATAAAAATATTGTGTGTGTGTGTGTGTGTGTGTGTGTGTGTGTGTGTGTGTGTGTGTGTGTGTGTGTGAGAGAGAGAGAGAGAGAGAGAGAGAGAGAGAGAGAGAGAGAGAGAGAGAGAGTTTAAACATATTAGATTATTGTTCTTTAAATTATTCAAATCTACAATATATTACATATGGTATAGATGTCTAATTACTAAAAATTAATGTAGATTTTTTATTTTTCAATTTATATGTCTTTGTCTTTGTTTCATAACAATGCAAATAAGATAAAATCTTACATGTACTTTTATTCACAGAATGGCAGGAAATCAACCAATTAACCCCTCTTCACCCACTATCATAGAAATTTCAACTGAAGACTTTGAGGAAACTAGTCCACCGCCAGTTGCAGCCTCTGTGTCTATAAATTCCAAACGGCTAGCCGCAAGTAATATTATGTCACTTGCAGATATGATTCGCATCAGTTGTGAAGAAATAAATGATTGAATATTGGAGACTAGTCTTGCTACAAACAATGTGTAACATATTAAAATTTCAACCATTGAAAATGTTCATGAAACATTCCAAGGTGTTTGCAAAAAAGTTGAGGCACTTTCCACACTTTTACAAGAGTTGTACTATGACCTATTTTATAATGAAGGAAATGCTGCAATGATTAAACTTGTCTTCCAAAGGTTTTTCTAAATTTATTTAGTTGTATATGACAACAATGTATCTACACAATTCGAGCATAGTGAAATCGTTCTATCTTACAATAAGTTTGAGAATATCTCAATGATTGAAACCATGTGTGGAACCATAATTTGTCTTACAACAAGTTGTCCTAGATTTCAACATCTTCTCTTGTACAATAAGTTTCTGAATGTCTCGACAATTGAGACTGTTTACATATCTCAATTGAAGCAAATAGATTCCACAAGTATCTCTATCATGTATATATTTTAAATATGTTTCAATATTATTGCATAAGTAAATGATTTTATGTCTTATAATAAATTTAAGATTATCTTTATAATTCAACTATGTGTAAACACAAATTTAAAATTCAATAAATATTACCAAAAAAGAGTACCTTATTATAGTCTATGGTTTTTGCAAACATCTTTATCTACTATATCAGTGACTACCTATGTCAAATGACTCAAATGGATTTTATCAACATCTCTAACTCCTGTATAAATGTCAACAAGATTTTCAATTTTTATAAATATTTTTTTAAAATAGTATCTAATTATAATCTAATGGGTTTTGTAAACATCCCTATCTCTTTTGTCAATATTTGCATATCTCAATCAAGTTTATTGGATTTTATAAAAATTGTTATCTATCGTATCAATGTTGAGTTATCTCAATTATTCATGAAATATGTTGATTTAGGATCATGCAAAAACAAGTCCTCTTCTCAAAACATGCTAAACATATATTCCACTATATACATGATTTTCATGTTATCTACCACTACTTTCAAAAATAGATATTGTAGAAAAATGACAATAGAGATATAATGCAATTATTCATAATTAAAGCTATTGTAGGATATTGACTAGAATAAAAGAGAGTTTATGAATGCTTTCATCCAAAATAAATTTTGTAGTTGATCCACAATTGAAAATTTAATTCTTCTACTTGTTTTACAAAAACAATAACACAATGTCCACAGAATAAAGTCATGGTGAAATAATCAACAATCAAGATGATGCACCAATATTGGACACCATGGCTTTAAAATTGAGCCCATATGCCATAACCAAGATACATAGTGGAAAAATCATCAATGAAGTATAGTAGCCCACAAATAAGTACAAATAGGTTAGTACACCAATTCTTTATTACCTTGGTATTAGAGCATTATTCAAAAGATTATTTATTATTGGATTTATCCTCAATTAACAATGATAATTGTAACACATTTGTAGGTGGATAGTCATTGGTGATCTTTAGATTCTAACCACACAAAAGGAGATATTTGGTACACCTATTCCTATTGATCCAAATAAATATGACAATAAACAAAAAGAAATGGTGGATGCTCTAACCACATTAAATCAATTCAACATTTCTACACCACCACTACTAGTGCTGCCATGTTGGAATATACTATTTGGTGTACAATCCTCATTAAACAATCTTGAATCGCCAAGTATGATTACACCTATAAGGAATCTGAATCCTTATCAACCTAGGTGGACCATAAAAGGTGGTGTCACAACCAAGAGTGAAATGCTACACTATAAGAACCCTCAAGGAGCATGCCAACTTTTTAGCTTTGACCTTATAGATATCAAAGGAACTGAAACAAGAGTAATTTGTTTCAATGATACAAGCAATGCACACTACAACAAAGTTCACATAGGTGCAATTTATACCCTTTTAGGTGGAACCATTAAAAATGCTAACAAAAATTATAACATGCTGAATAGTGGGTTAGAAATCACTCTCACTACTAACTCAAAGATCATCCATTGTGAGGACGACTCATCAATTGTAAAGGTACAATTCAATTTTACACCTATTAGAGAAAGAGCCAAAAAAATAATAATAAATACATTGATGTAATAGGAATTATCACATTAGTGTATTCTGCCTCTACAATAAGAAGAATAGATGGTATAGAGACTTTGCAATGTACAATAACATTATTAGAAATGTTGAGAAAACTATAGATTTAACTCTCTAGGGACCAATAGCTGAAAAGGTGGGTAGTCAATTGCATGACATGTATGAACAAAAACAAACAATTGTACGTGCAAGTAAAAAATGTCTGGTTTTTGAATATAATGGTAAGGTTCTCAACACATCTAACACTATGACATTGGAAATAGACCCTCAATTATGACAAACTTTAGATTTAAAGGAATGGTTCAACAAATTAGGTAAATACTTGCTACTAGCTACGGTAAGGATAGATGCCCCATATATGACTATTTCAGATATTGAAGAAAAGACTCAAATTACAATTGATTCCATTTAATGCATGTTGAGAGCACTAGTATTACACATCAAAAGAGACAAGATGTCTTATCCAACATGTTCCAACCAATCAAATGGGTGAGAATGTGAAAAGGTTATGGCTCAAGATAATGCAAGAAAATAGTTTTGTTCAAAGTGTAATGTGACTAAAACTGATTGTAATTACAAGTATATTCTACAAGTAAAGCTGCAAGATCATACAAACATAATGTGGGCAGTTGTATTTGATGAAGAGGCAGTAGAATTGATGAAAATGTCTGCAAAAGATTTGTACGCCTTACAATTCTCAACTCTTGAAGGAAATGAAAGTGAACAAATCATAAGAGATGCAAGTAATAGGGAATATATTTTTAGGTTGTCCTGCAAAATTGAGATATATGGCAATGAATCTTGACTAAAGACAATCATCACAAGGGTTCAAGAAGTCAACTTTGCTACTGAGAGTACTATCATGCTTGCCACAATTAAACACATGATTCCTAATAGACTAAAGTTGGAATGATGTGAGATTTGATATAGATAGAC